>JAMKCH010002257.1:0-53464 GCA_023653785.1 Ophioderma brevispina | reverse complement strand
TAGCCCATTGGAGTACGAAGGGTGATAGGGGGAGGTTACCGCCTCCCGGAGCCATTGAACGGGAAAAAAAAAGCTGAAAATCATGCTTAAATCAGCCTTTTTTTTGCCTCCTCACTGAGACATTTTACCGGCAACCAGGAAATTCTGACTCTAAATCACCTTAAACCGGGAAAATCTGCCTCAAAACTGCGGAATTTTCCTTCCTTTGAAAAGTGACCCCGTTACGCCCCTGAAAATAGGACAAGGTTGCGTATGATGGCTCTTGACAGGTGGATGTGACCGAACGGGTATGTATGTAGTGATATCTAAGCTCGTAACATGATTTCACTAAAAAGGTTGGCATTTATGTCATCGAAACGTGACTTATGTTGCCTGTGCAGATTGGTTTGCCCAACGGCTGCAAGGATAAAACAGCAATTATAAATCGGCCACCAAAGGGCGGGTGCAATGATCAGAAAATGCCATTATAAGCTGTTAAATATTTTACGCTTTTCATTCTCGACATGATATTTGCCATCAAGACATTATTCGAATAGTTAGTAATTCTATCACAATGGCACAAATTAACACGGCTTCCTTAAATAGCCTCTCCTACATGTTATGCCTATTTAACCAGGCTTGTAAGCAGGAGTAATTTCACCCAAAACGGGAAAAGGAAAAAAAGGTGCATTTTACTGATTGTTGATTGAAACGATCAAAATGTCGAGAAAATTTGACAAGAATTTCCACCTTTTGGCGATGAGATATCAAAAAGTCAAAAAACTGGACATGGGGGGTTGGTCCACTTTTTTGAGGTGTTTATACACAGCCCCATACAAAACTCTAACGGAAGGCGCGGTTTCATCGTTCTTAAAATTGAAAAACTTTGGGAGGGGGGCTGATAAATATGGCCATTTGCCCCCCCCCCCATTGTCCATAAAGTGTGGTGGGCCACGTGTTCTCCATCCACATGATTTCCTCCATAGCGGAAAGCTATTTGTGAAAAATTATATCCTTGTGTTGATGAAATGACACACGGACAAGATATATTCACAACTTCGATTTGGACCTTTCCTTTGACCTATTTTGTCTGGATCTCCCTAATTAAGGTCACAGAAAATTATGACTTGTACACTTTTAAATCTATTGGATTTTTTTTTTTTTCAAAAACAATCATATCAACAAGTTGGTTATGTGTTGCAAATTGATCGGCAGCCATTTTCAATTGTAGCCCCTATATGACCACGCCAGATGACCTTTACTGAACCCTAACTGGACATAGCTACTTATCTGAACTTTCTAGCATGCCTTTTGTTATATCCCCGTAGGTGGTTGCCTACACACTGTTACAAAATCTTTATAACTTCTTAGGTAGTGGAAAACCCTCTGGCCATGTACTAAGTGTCCATGTCTGATCGGCCGCATTTTTCTGCAATAATTATGCAAAAAACCAATCGATGGAGGAAAACCTGCCTCTAAAAAGATTCCTGCATCCATATTTGCAGAAAAAGTCTCCCGATGAACCCTGTTCATTTGCTTAGGAAAAAGAGATATTGAACAAATATTAAACCTCATAATTACTTACAATTATTTCCCCCCCTTTGGGGCGCTATAATATGAGTATACAATCGAAATAGCGAGGAGAAAAAGGAGGTAGGTGCCAGTCTGTAACATATCTGATACAGGGAAAATATAAATTTAAGGAATGGATTGTGTTGAAGCCAACTGAATGATGAGTCATGTTATAGACATTGAAATAGAGAATAGAACAAAATTATTTTGTGTGTAGTTTACAGATCACATACTGCAATTGAAACTTCATTAATGAGTTAGACCGATTGTACGGAAACTCAATGATGAGGACAAATTAACTTTATAATGGGTGATTTTATTGTGATTTGTTAAAGGATGTACACAGATAGGCAAACCCACTATTACTTGGATTTTAATTTATTCCAATACCACCTTATCCCCTCAATAAAAAACCAACCAGAATTACCGAGGAAAGTGCGACAATCATAGATAACATCTTAACTAATTTAGATAAAGACATCAGTAGTCATATTGTTCTCGCAGATGTATCTGACCACTTGCCAACCATTCTGACAACGAACCTCAGTGTGAAAAAGAAATTGACGAACAAAAAGTGTCATTACAAAAGAGTTTTCAGGAAGCTAAACTTGCTTACACTCAAACACAGGCTGACAAAATGTAAAGTGGGAAGGAAGTTTTACCTGGTAATAATGTTAATAATGATTATGATGTATTTTGAAAACGTTTTTACTGATATTATGCCGAGTGTATTCCATGTAAAGACAAAAGGTACTTCACAGAAAGAAAGAGAAGAAAGAAAGATCAGTTATGTCAATGGATAACAAAGGGATGTTAAAGAGTATAAATACAAAAATAAATTGTAGAAGATTATATAAACAAATCAGAGTCAACAAAAACTCAAAGGTTTAAAACTATCGGAACAAACTTCACAGCCTCTTAGGGAATCTTAAAAAAAGATTATATGTTTAAAAAGTTGTGAACAACAAACCAAAGGAATATGAAAAAGACTGGGAATATGATAAATAACATTATTGGTTCGTCACAAAAAAGAAAACTTTGAAACAAAATTTAAGAAGGGTGAAAATACGTTTGAACGGATCGGGTTTGGTTATTGCAATTAATTAATGATTGTTTGTTTAATATTGGTCCAAAGTTAGCTAAAGAGAAAAAATACACCTGTTAAAAAAATATTTTGAATACCTGTGAAAAGAACCGATAGAGGGCAGTATGTTTATGAAACCAGTTGTGGAATCTGTGAAATCATTAAAATTATTTCAAAATTGCGCAAAATAAGAGTTCAGGCCTGTAACATTGGAAATTTTGTTTTAAGAAAATAGCAAAAGAAATTGCAAAAACCCCTTCCTAGTATTTTTAATTCATCATTATCATCTGGAAATGTTCCCGATAGCCTTAAAATTGCTAAAGATAATTCCTCTTATAAGAAGATGATTCTCAGTGTTTTCAAACTACAGAACTATTAGTTTACCCAGTTTTTCCCAAATTCTATAGAACGCATTAGTAGTTAATAGATGTGTTAAATTTATTGATAAACATAATATTATAAAAAAAAATCGTTATGGGTTGCGTCACATTCAACTTATATGGCCATGATTGCTTTAGTTGACAAAGTGTGCCATGCTGTAGAAAAGAAATAAAACAGACCGTTGTGATTTTTTTTTTAGACTTATCGAAGCCTTCGATACCAATTGGATCATGAGATATATTATATAAACTATGCACTATGCTTTAGAGGAAAATGTTTTAGAATGGTTTAAGAGAGTTATTTAAGCAAACAGGACGCAATATGTATATTACAATAAGAGTAAGTCAAATCTAACAAAAAGGCTATCAGGTGGTGTACGGCAAGGATCGATATTAGGGCCCTCTCTTATTTATACTATATGTTAATGATATGGGTTAAATTTCATCTATGTTTAAGTTTGTACTTTTTTGCTGACGACACAACAATTCTGGTAATTCGATGAGATTATTGCAGTAAATCCATGAAATAAATAAAGAGTACAAGAAGTTACAATTGGATCAAGCAAAATAAATTATCTGTGTCAATGCTGCAAAAACAAATTATATGTTCTGGCACACGCAAGGGAAGGCAAGGTTGGCGGAATCTGCAACAGAAGAGGGTGGTGAAATACAAGTTATATTAGATAATACTCTTCAAAGAAAATATTCTTGATCAAACTGTAAATACTACCGGTCCAATCTTTGGAACTCTATTAAATTTCGATATACAAAAAGCGCATAATCTGTAAAGCATTTTCGTAGCACAAATAAAGCGTATCTCATTTCATTATAATGTATTTGGAGTAAGGGATGTTTGGAGCGAGAATTTTGTTTTTCTTTCTATATTTTGTCTTGTTTTTATGTAAATTTTAAATCATTTTTGTTGTTGTAAGTAATGTTTTTGGGTGTGATCACTTTCTGGACTTTTTGCCTTTCGATCTCATCCCCCATATCATCTTCAGTAAAATCGTTTTTGTGGGTTTTGTATTTGTGTATATATGATGTGGAAATAATAAATGAAATGGAAATGAAAAAAAATGAAGATGAGTCTGTGAGATGGCATGTGGCATCAGTTGTTGTGTTTTCACTCACTTAGAGTGTTGACGAAGTAAAAACTTGCGTTTTCATAAATATGCATAAGGACTTTCCAAATACGATAATACGTAAACCAAATTTGGTGGTGCCCAAAACTAGATAATGAAGTGCAGGTTGCTATAATACTTTTGGGCACCTCAAAATTTGTTTACGCCCGTTTTCGTTTGGAAAATATTGCGGGGGTCTCGCTTATATTTTAGGTCCATGTGCAGAACTAACCCTGGTTTTAAACCGCATGGTCTAAAGTTAACTCCCTTTGAGAATACCAGCCACAATTTTTTTGAGTGCCTAAGTTAAAGGCTGACTCAGAGATTCCCGAGGGATGGACTCACTTTCAAACAATCATGTTTTTTGCATTACATAATGCTTGTCCATTATACTAAGTTTCATTGTGTTGAAAAAAAAATAAGCTCTCAAATCGAAGGTCCTCAATAAGAAAATCACAACTTGGTAATAAAAATTCCGGATCCGGAGCATTTTGTAATACACGGTGTCCTATGGCGCTGTTATACTGTGCAAAATGTTGGCTGCATCATGAAAACGGAAATACGATCATTCTCTACCTTGGAATTGAAACATTTAGGTGGGACCTCTCGAGTTCTAGATGACTATTGTTTAATTCTACTCAAAATGATTATATTCAAAAAATCTCTGAATCAGCCTTTAATCTTACCTGATCAAGCCAATGGGCATATGAAGAGACCAAATAAATAAAATTGAAAACTACCAGCACTAGCTGTGAGCTCTGAATCAAAGAAGCAATAGAAATATAAAAACCAAAGTCGCAAACATATGTATGTCACTATACTTTGTCCAGTCTGAATATGTGAACAATAGTGGTCATAGTTTTCCCTGATGATAATAATAATAATGAATAATCCGTTTTTGATGTAGCACTTTATCACTGTAACAGTTGCTCCATAGCGCTTTGTTGCCTATATTATTTATAACGCCGCATTCTAGGAAATCTCACAATCATTTAGCCTTAATCTAGGTAGCTGGTTAGCCCAAGCGCACATCCCATCAGCACTTAGATGTAATATCCCCATAACGTGACAGCTCCCCAGATTTCGCTTGGGTAGGCGAGGGCAATGAGATGAAGTTCTTGCCCAGGGACACAAACACGTTGGCCACGCAGGGCCTCAAACTCACGCTGTAGGATCAGCGTCCTGCACTTTTCACTGGACCACACACGCTCTCAAAAAGAAAGAAATGTATGGGATTATGCCGTTGTATTTTGTCTTGCATACACGGGTCTCTCGAAAGTGTACCGTGTAACGGGTACCCATCCAAGGAAAAAAAAATACCACCATAAATTAAAGATCGCCAGCTGCCAGGATACCAAAAAATAAGACACTTAAAAATACCACAATTAAAAAAACCAGTTGTTCTTGTCCACAATCCATAAATATATCCTATTTTCACTCAAATAAAATTGGTATTATACAGATTTATCAACAAATCTTGAAAAAAAAGCACATCCAAATATGACTAGTCTTTAGTCTAAGTGCTTAGTCTAGGTTTGAAATTTGAAAATTTTATACAGTTCACCAAAAATAAAGGCTCTGATGCTTTTACCATGTTAAAAACGTGCCATTGGTAAACATATTTGTTTGTAGACACACTTTAGCAACCTCAGGCACAGGGAAGATTTGCATCTTGGACACAATGTTTTCAAACATAGTGTGCAACCTGATCAATAAACATTTACATTGGGCAGCAAAAACCTCTGTTAGTCTCTAAACTTAGTTAATTTACAGGGGTAGGACGTGCCAACCTACAGACAGAACGGCACCATCAACTTCCCGGCCCGTAACCTGAGTGCTAGTCTTATGCAAAGACTTAATTGGTAGGAGGGTTGCTCTACGCATATCGACGGCCACACCACAACTTGGACCTTAAGGCTAGCCTGGGCACGAATATTTAAAATCTAAATGACCATTATGGGAAATTCCACTCTTTTGCCGCGGGGTTAATCGACGAACCCCGACGGATTTTGCAGTCACTAAGTTTCTTAAATCTGATATTACTGATGTATTGAACGAAGGTTTTTTTAAAAGGTGATTTTGCAATGTCAATTGGGACCCCTGAGCGTGCCCATACAAAATAAATGTAAGAGATTCACCTAAGTGGAACATTTGAATCCCAATCAATGCCAAAATCGAGCAAATCGGGTCAGACCCCCCCCTGTAATTTACAGTGATATTTTGGATTTTCCTTTTTCAGACATTGGACACTAATAAACCTATTTACCATTATGTGTACATGCGGCCACAGTTTTTCCTTACGTTACACAGACTTTAGGTTCGTGTCATGGTATAACCCTGTTAAGTTTACATCCTAAAAGAACAAGCGCTCTGGGCTCGCACATCTTAGCTGTAACTGCAAATGTGCCTAATAAAGTTGGTTTTTGTGCTCGATACTATCCAAAATACTGTACAGAGTGGACACATGTTACTCAATTATTTATGCAACAGAGTCACTTGTGGGCACCAAAAACCAGGAAGGCAGAGTATCAACCAGAGAATTGGAGCCAGGGAGGAGGTATAAATGACACACCAACACCTAATGTGTCGTATAATGTCAAGAAGATGCTTTTTTATTATATTTCACCAAACACAATACGTCATATACTTTAGACTTACTGCCATGAAAGGCTCTGGGGTCAAAATTATGAGCCCGGGTTACATCAGTAAGGCCGACTATTTTTCCTAGGGAATGCGCCCCGGAAGAAATAGTAGGCCTACTTGATGTCACAGAGGGACCATAGTTTTAACGCCAAGGCTGGACTAACGTTTTATTGTAGATTTGTTTTATACTTACTCCATCTATTAATTTTCGCATAAGTTTTTTGTTCATCAATACACAATGCAGTTTACAATTACAGAGAAAATTTTCTTTAAAAATTAACGTGTGTGACATTTCAGCTGTTTATTTTACAGGTGTTGAAAGGTTGTATTTTAAATTTAATTTATGCATAGAAAAGTCCACTCATAAAACATGTCGAAATTTGTTTTTGTTTATTCTTGCCAATATTTTAAGAACAACAATACATCGGTCCTCTACCTCATGTGTTTTCCTGCCTTGCAATTTGTAAATGATAGGCTTCATGACCTTTGACCTTGCATGTGACCTAGACCGCAATGAAGAAATGAGAGATCCAATGTTGCACCTATGTCCTCATTTGGTTCCAATGAACTTTCCTTTTTCAAATTAGGTCAATTTTACATTTTCAGACCATTTTACACTTGACTGGCAAATGTCCTTTGAGCTTTGGCATGTGACTTTGACCTTTGGCATTCGACCTTTGACCTCATCATCAAATAGGGATCCCATGCTGCATCTATGACTCAATTTGGTTTAAATCCTCAATTATTGGGGATTATAGAGGCAAATGTTAACCCTGTTTCACAACACAGACATCCAAAAAAACAACAACACAGACAACATTGGACTCAAGTTAACCCTATGTGTCTTCCTTCCTGCCTTAAGGCAGGCGACACAAACTGTCTTTTAGGTACATTTAGCTTGAATGAACAAAAGTCTGTGTGGATGAAGAGTCCAAATTCTGAGAATTTATCATTATGCAAAACAATAACGTGAACTCCTAATCTGATTTTGAAATATTGGATAAGGAAAGGATTTCCAAAATTATACAGGAAACAAATTATTTTATTTATGGCCTAACACTAACAGAAACCCTAACCCTAAGGCCAAAAATAAAAAAGAATTTGTTACATGTGGACCTCAAAGAGGGTACATATGGAACTCTTGCCAAGATCTGTTCATAATTATGCCTTGTTGAAGCCCTACATATATATGAGAAAAATGGGTTGATGTTTAGTTATAAAATCACAGATTATAGCTTTCATTATTTGTTCAGAGATGTAACAGAGTCGTATTCCCATTTTGAACCGATGGCAAGGCCAAATTTTAGCGCAGCATCCGGGTACAATTAGGGTACAAGACCCCTTCTCTAAAAATAAATTGGCACTTTTAAGTGCCAAATTAAATCAAAGTGTTAATGATAAAGGTAGAAACCAGTTTTTAAAAAAAAAAATGCTTTCTACCTTTATCATTAACACTTTGATTTCAGAAATTGAAAAAAAAGAAAAAGACATTTTTTTTACATTTCCAGAATTTTTTATTTATGGCCACAAATCCAGGAATTTGCAGGAAGGTAACATCTCTGACCATTTCTATACTCACATCCTAGTGTTTTTGAGGTTGTTATCATTGCACGGTGGGCAGTCCCATGTCCAGCTGATTATAATAAGAATTAACGCATACACACTTGCACAGCCTTAGAGGAACATTGTATATTAATAAGTTATTGAAACAGTCATCAATACAAGCAAGTATGAATTTGCATACATTGAGAAATTGCAGCCTGTCAAAAAAAAAATGGTACAATCAGGGAAATTCTTTTTAAATATGAAATTGTGAAATCATTACTTAAAAGGTCGATAGCCCAATCGCTAATAACCTCGTCCCCAGAACCTGATTTTACCGGAAGTGGTCAATATTTTTTGTATCCGAAATAACCTACTATTTGTTTTTCATTTATCCTGTGAAAACTCAGGGCTAAAGGATGTTTGGTTTGAAAGTTATGAGTGAAAATGTGCCCCATTTGGTTGACAATATTAATGTGACACAGTGCTCTATGGGTGGCTTAAAGATTCATTGTTTCTTATAGCTTCACATCAAAACTGATTGAAATATTGGTGCGACCACTTTACAACTGGGTTTTTTGGGTGAAGGCCTTTCTATCAACATGAAAACTTGTACCCTTAAATGGGTCAATCCCCATTTAAAGGTTGCATTCCGATCGTCTTTGGGACCCCTGATTTACCCGAAAGTAGTATCGATTTTGATATAGATTTGGGAAACGCTATATTTTCTCATTGTAATCGTGAAATTGAGCCCTCAAATCCCCATTTCATTCCAAAGATGAAAGTTTAAAGAGTAAGGGAAGGAGATGGAAATAATTGTATCAGAGCTCTGTTTCACCCAATAACTAATAATGCCATCCCTTGAAATTCTACCCGGGGATACATTACAGGCAGCAAAGATACACCCTCCTTGCATTCTCCATTGGATGCATTACGCATCCTCACTTAAATCAAGTAATAGGGTTTTAAATCTGCAATTACTTAAGGTTAATTTGTATTACTGTTCATTTATGCTGACCGCATTTTAGCTCATTGCAGCATACATATGTCCTTGTGTCTTCCAAGTGGATTTACCGCTTTACTGAGTATTTATCTAGATAGATAATTAGACCACATGCACAATATATTGTGCGTGTGCATACAAAATATTCACATTTTTTTAAGCAATGCAGTGCGTATTCAAACTCTTTAGCCAATTCCCTTCCTTTTTTATGCATTGAGACCTCAGATCCATTTCATCTATGCATTTTTCTAAAAATTTTAAGTGGTAACACATTTCTGATTGATATAAGTCGGATAGGGACAAAAAGGTATCTTCCACCCTGTTATAGTTCTGTTCTTATCAATTGCACATATTTAAGATTATGTAGACTATACATTTACAGAAAAAAAATGTATGAAAGTAATAATTTGCCCTGGTTGAAGTGTCGAAACGATATGTCACTCATAAAATTATTGGTGTTATTCTAGTTATCATAATAAATGATAATTCATAGCTGTGAAAGGCACTCACCTACATAGAGGAACTGTAGGAAATATTTCTGGTTTTAAATTCGCCAACACAATGTGATCCTGAAAAAAATACAAAAAAGGCAGACATAAATGGAATGAATTATATGATTTATCATCAATGGTGAGACTTATATTTTGGCTTGTGAGTAGGGAACTCTGACATAATTTAATAAAACAATAGCATTCTGATTATTCTTGTTTCAAACAATCAACTTAGGCCAGAAGCATTTTCATGTAATTATATGCACTTGTGTAACGTCTTGAATGTTTTCAGTCATTAGGCCCTTTTTGAAAAAAATGATTTGTTCGCGTCCTCCGCCCGCACCATTGTGACTGCAGCATATATTTTAAATAGTTGTAAAACAAAAACCCAAATGGGAAAAATGAGAAAACCCGTAATGAAAATCAGTCCAGTGCTATCGGAACGTATCTAGCATAGTTGTTACATGCGTAGTTCCAAAAAGGCTGAGCCTGCAGCCCTGGTTCCGGGGCTCTTCTATCACGGAGATTGAGAGTATAGTTCTCGGTTCCAGACCCATTCACGAAATAGTCTAGTTTTCGTGCAAGTTTTGCCGCTATCGCAGAAATCTGGCAGATTAACTGGAGTCTACGATGGGGGAATACGACTGAGGAGTTTGGGTGCCAAACATGTCCCGCACATTTCCAATACGGAATATAAACCCCAAACTTGTTTCTACCATCATTTTGTGTATACGGGATGAGTCAAAAAGATTTACACAGAAAAATATGAAAAATATTGACAGGTTAGCTCATATATCCACATTGTAATTGGTAAAAATAATCGAAAGTTGACCTTTTCGATTATTGCCAAGAATGGTAAATTTACGGAAAGCCGCCAAAAAACCAATTGCCCATGGTGGTACAATTTCAGGTCCACAGCAGCAAACAGTATTGCATACTGTATGATAGCCCACTGCTTATTTTGAACACTGCAAACTTTCAGACCTCAGGTTAATGTCATTTTAAAGAAGTTTGGCTACCATCGCGAATAAAAAAACCTCACGTCATACTGTTCAAAACCAGCAGGACGGGAATCGAACTATTTTTTTAAGTGGCTGGCCTTATACATGTTTACCTTCCACACTATGATGCACTAATTTGTGTAGTACTATGGTACACACAAGTACCATTGCAGATGTATGAGTACATTTTGCACCCACACCATTGCTTACATATTCTAATGGTACACTTTGGGCATGATTGTCCAATTTTGCACCACAAAACATGGTGGGGAAAAAGTGGGGAATCTAGGAAAGCTCCTTCCCAGGGAATTGACCATTTGGAGGGAAATTTTGATTTTCAGATCAAAGAAAATACATAAAAAATGGTGGGGACAATCTATGGAAATGTGACTATCTTCCCGGGAAAAATATGATTGTGTCCGGCCTTTGCTGGTAGGTACACTTACCATGGCCAGCACCCCCATGCCTTCATATTTAAACTGGTAACTTACCATGGGTAGTGATGGTCCATTTTGCACACACATTGCCTACATATTATACACTGTACACTTACCATGGGCAGTGATGGTCCATTTTTTGACACACATTGCCTAAAAAATTCTAATCGGATACACTTACATGGGCAGTGATGGTCCATTTTACGCACACATTGCCTACATATTCTACACTGGTACACATACCATGCAGTGAGGTCATTTTGCACACACATTGCCTAAAAAATTATACACTGGTACCATTACCTATGGGCTTGGGTGATGGTCATTTTGCCAACCACGTTGCCTTCATTATTCTACACTGGTACAATTACCATGGGCAGTGATGCGGTCCATTTTGCGCACACATTGCCTTCATATTCTACACTGGTACACGTACCATGGGCAGCGATGGTCCACTTTACGCACACATTGCCTATATTCTATTCTACACTGGTACACTTACCATGAGGCATGATGGTCCAGTTTAACAACGCACACTTGCCTACATATTCTACCTGGGTACACTTACATGGGCATATGGTCCATTTTGCACACGCATTGGCCTACTATTCTACACTGGTTCACTACCATTGGCATTGCTGGTCTATTTTGGCACACACATTTGGCCGATACATATTCTACCCTGATACAACTTACCATGGGCATTTGATGGTCCATTTTACGCACACATTGCCTACATATTCTACTGATACTCTTACTATGGCAGTGATGGGTTCCATTTATAACTCACACAGATCACCTACCTATTCTCCACTGGTAACACTTACCATGGCAGTGATGGTCCATTTTTTTGGGTTTTGCGCACACAGGAGTCGGCCTACATATTCAACAATGATGTGCCTAGTTGGTCTTAGGCCTCACACTTCTGACAAACTGTCGCAACTGGCCACCCTCCTGACCATAAAAAATGATGGAAATATTGAAATCCCATTTTACGGACCAAATGCCCCAGCAATGCTCCTATACTTATGTAATCAACGGACATTCCATCCTAAAAGAACAGAAAATTCTCCCAGGGGAGGGGGGGCACTCCATTGGAAGTGAACCTGATATGCAAGGTGATAGGACCCCCTTCTTCAGCATCTTTGTCACCCAGAGGACCCCATATTTTTATTTTTAATTTCAACAATGACCCCATATTTTATGAAATTTTATTACTGTCACCCAAAAAGACCCCTATTTTGGGAAAAACTCTTAAAAATCGCCACCCAAAGACCTCTATTTTCTACGAAATTTTGCAAAAAATATCAATTATTAAGGATCCAATTTTTAGAAAATTTTGCCAATTTGTCACTTGGAAAAACCCTATTGGCTACCTCTCACCCATGACCCTATTTTTTCAGGTCCTCTGTAACCGAATGCCCATGAGGGTTTGGAAGCGCGGAACCATGCACACATATCCATTTCAGGAGTACCGCCCCCATCCCGCCCACCCCGGAACAAGTCTGCAGATACACTGATGATCCAATCTGTGTTTTAATTGTTGATTGAAGGCTCCCTCCAATAAAAATGCCAAAAAAAGCTCACAAATTATGATACCTTAGGGTTGTACTGACCCTCTGTTCAAGTATATGGTCCAGTTCTTTAGAATACTACATAGCTACCAAACTCTTCAAATTTGACATAACTGATACATGAAGATTGAATAATGCAGTCTGGATTCAGCAATGTATAGATCACTTCAGCATGACATTAATAGCATAAACACCATAAGACTTAAAGGCTGACTCCGGATTTGTGAAATTAATTTTTGAGTATCAATAGCATTGACTAGAATAAAAGAAAGATAGTCACCTAAAAATGTCAATTCAAAGTTTGAGATGAATTCAGATTTTTCTTTTCATGCAGTAAACATTATGTATAGAGACAACAGTGCTAGTAGGATACAGTGTATAACCAGTATGTAATTTATGTAGTTACCAGTGCCATAGGATTACTGTTCTATTAAAAATGATACGTGTCTTATAACGAACTAATTCCAGGTTCTTGAATTTTATAACAACGTTGTGATTTTCTATGAGATGGACTTGATTTGAGCATAGCTATTCCTACAGTGATTAGTAATGGACAAGCATTGTGTATGCAACAAAACACAATTTGAAAAGTGAGGGCACCCTCCTCAGGAAATCTCTGACGTCAGATTAAATAACAGGAACAAGCCTTAACAGACTTAATTGGGTGCAGAGATACACCGTTGGGTTTTTTCCAATTTTTTTTTTTTTTTTTTTCCCCAAGGTCTGTTTCAACTCAAGGCCAGAATTAATACATTAAAAGAGTTAAACAGTGAAGTTTATGGACAACAGCACTATCATATTTTCTTATTTTCATATCTTTCATTAAGCATTTAATGTGCTATGGGCATGTGCCTGGACCTTTATTGGACACTCATGGAAGGCTAAAACAACAACGGATGGGTGGTACTTGAATGTGGGGTGAGAATGGTGGTGGTGTACAAATACTAAAACTTGTCTGGGGGTGGGGCGGGGGCCACTTGTATTCAAAGGTGGAGAGGATGATTGGTTCTGGGAGAGGAGAAAAGAAAAAGGCCTAGAAAAAGGGGCGTCGGTGGGGCTCACAAGGCGGATGCACCTGCCCGACGTACATTGCTTAGGGTGTCAAAAACCAGACAAAATGTGGAGAAAAAAAAAGGGTGATAGTTGTTCTTAACCCCTCAAAAAATTGTGATGTTAATGCACCCCCCCCGAACTTGAATCCAAAGATAAAACCATGATTGCAAAAGCAAGGCACAGATAATAAAGAGGTACATTAAACAAACACAATGGCATGTAACTTGTTTAGGGTAGCAAAAAGTGACAAAAAATACTTCTTTAGGGTAGCAAACAGAGCAATGTTATGGGTATGTTTTTAGTCAGTGGAAATAATTGTTTAGGGTGCATCTTGTAAGTCCATCATATCCACCTTTGAATACAAGGGCCCCCCCCCAAGCCTTGTCTCATCAGCAGTTTGATGAAAATTTGATTGCCTAGGTAATACTAGCTAATTGTGCTCAAGTAAAATGTACATTGCAATGCAGAGTGATTGGCTAAACACACTCTCGTGTATATAAAAGTGTCAAGGAAATAGTAACCTGTCTGGTAATTATAGTACCACACCTCACTGCAGTTAAGGACTTATAATTATGTTTCCAAATGTTTTAATTATTTTTAAACAACCTTACTATGCCACAAGTAACATTAGGCCAATTAAAGAAAAGTCTCTGCTTGAAGACAATTTAACAAAATTGTTTAAAAGTCAAGTCAAATTCGCACATGCAAAATTCCCATGATGTTTAATTGCCATTTTAGCCAAAACTTTAATGGCAGCACAAATCCGAAAAACCTTTATTATTTTTACTCCTGTGAAAAAATAACGTCGCGGTTCTCGAACACAGCTCAATCCCCCTGGCGGGAGCGGGTTTACCAATTTTAATAATTCAGCGCAAATACCACCTAAACCCAAAATCCCTTAAACCGCCCAAACAACCCCCCTTAAACCCGGGCGCAACCCACCTTAAACTCGTGCAACCCACCTAAACCACAACAAGCCCCCTTAAGCCAGACCAACCCCCTTAAACCCGGACCAACCCCTTTAAACCCGGACAACCCCACACTTTAAACCCCAACAATCCTAAGCACAGACAAACCCCCTTAAAACCCGGACAACGCATGTGCAACGTCCGCACATGCATATTGCACATGCGCGCATACGCGCATGCAGGTGTGCACGTCTGCGCAGCATAAGCGAGTATGTGCCACAAAACCCCTTTTAAACACAAAAACCCCCCTTAAACCAAAAACCCCCCTTAAACCCCAAATCCCTTAAACCCCAACAAACCCCCTTAAAACCGGGACAAACACCCCCGGAAACCCCAAAAATCCCCCTTTTTTTTTTTTAAAACCCCCTTAAAACCCACCAACCCCCTAAAGCTGGCAACCCCCCTAACGCTGGACAACCCCCCTTAAACCCGGACAAACCCTTTAAAACTGGACAATTTGAACCTTAAACTCGTGAAACCCACTTAAACCAAACAAGCCCCCTTAAGCCCAGACCAACCCCCCCCCCCCTAAACCCGGACACACCCCTTTAAACCAAGACAACCACCTTAAACCCAAACAATCCCCCTTAAGTCAAAACAACCCCCGTAAAAACGGGAAACCCCCTTTAAACGGACAACCACCCTTTAAACCCAGACAATCCCCCTTAAACCAACAACCCCCTTAAAGCTGGACAACCCCATTAAACCCGGACCAAACTCCCTGAAACCTGGAACAATCCCCCTTAAACCTGGACAATCCCCCTTAAAACTTGTGCAACCACCGTACCCACAACAGCCCCCTTAAGCCAGACAACCCCCCCTAAACCCGGACAACCCCTTTAAAACCCGGACAACCCCTTTAAACCCGGACCAAAACCACTTAAACCCCAACAATCCCCCTTAATCCCAGACAATCAATTCCCCCTCTACCCCCGGACAACCCACCTTAAACCACAACAATCCCCTTACTTAAAACCCAACAACCCCCTTAAAGCTGGAAACAACCCCTCTAAACCCGGACACCCACCTTAAACTTAAAAATTCAGCGCGAGAGAAGTACATGAATTCCCCACCCCTCATCAAGTGTTCATCAAAAACGACTTAGGGATCTTCAGATAGTTTGTTCACAAGTTTTTGGTGAAAATACCCCAATTTAGCCCATAAATATACAAATAGCTATTCATTAGCATATCATGCGCCACAAACCTAATCAGCATGAGAGTACATGATTCCCACCCCTCTCACAAGTTTCATCAAAAGCGGACTTATGGATCTTCAGATAGTTTGTTCACAAGCTTTTTGGGTAAAAATACCCCAAATTAACTATTAAGTATGCAAATTAGGTACCTAATTAGCATATGCCCGCACATAATCTAATCAGAGGAAGGACATGGCAGTACGATCCCACCCACACCCAAGTTACATCCCCATAACCCTTATGGGTCTCATGTCTTATCGCGTCACAAGATTGTGTTGGAAAACCCCCAAAATTAATCATTAATTATGCAAATTAGGTACCTATTAGCATATGCGACACGCCCATAATCTAATCAGATGAAGGAGGCATGGCAGAGTACGATCCACCCACCAAGTTAAATTCACCATAACCTTATGGGTCTCATGTTATCGCGTTCAAGATTGTGTGGGAAAATACCCCAAATTAACTTCATATTAAATATGCCCAACACTTAGGTATACTAATTGCATATGCACGCCCATCTCTAAACAGATGCAGGGCATGGCAGTCCGATCACACCCACCAAGTTACATCCCATAACCCGTATGGATTCATTTATAGCGTTCACAAGTTGTGTTGGGACGCAGCCGGACGGTCGGCGATCTTCAGATAGTTGTTCACAAGGTTTGGTGAAAATACACCAAATTTAGACAATAAATATGCATAATTAGCTATTTAATTAAGCATATCATGCGCCACAACACCTAATCAGGCGAGAGTACATGATTCCCACCCCTCCACCAAGTTTCATCAAAATCGGACTTATGGATCTCAGATAGTTTTTAACAACGCTTTTTGGTAAAAAATACCCCAATTAAATCATTAATGATGCTAAATTAGGTACCTAATTAGCATATCCAACGCCCATAATCTAATCAGATGAAAGGGCATGGCAGTCATCCAACCCAAAGTTACATTCAACCATAACCCTTATGGGTCTCATGTTAATCGCGTTCACAAGATTGTGTGGAAAAAAATACCCCAAATTAACTCATTAATTATGCAATTAGGTAACCTAATTCAGATATGCAACGCCCATAATCTAATAAGATGAAGTGCATGGCAGTCCGGATCCACCACCAAGTTACATCACATTAACCCTTATGGGTCTCTGTTATCGCGTTCACAAGATTTTTGTTGGAAATACCCCAATTAACTCATTAATTATGCAAATTAGGACTAATTAGCATATTGCCACGCCCATAATTAATAGAATGAAGGGCATGGAAGTCCGATTCCACCCCAAACGTAGCTTACATCACCATAACCCTTATGGAACTCATGTATCGCGTTCACAAGATGTGTTGGACGACGCCGCCGACGCCGCGACGCCGACGCCGACACCGAGCTGCACTGATAGGCATTAATCCCCCTTCTGCTTTTCAAGCCAGGGGGAGATAAAAAAGTAACACCTAAAATGTAAAATTGCCTTTTTAAAGCTATGCCAGTGGCTAAACAAACAATTTTTGGCCTTATAGATACTTTTCAAGTGACATGAGATTTTTTTTTTTTAGGATACGCATTCTCTCAAATTGTACAAGATTGATTGGAGAAAACCTACAGAACGTTCCAAAGGTTTATTGGACAACAAGTACAAAAGAAAACCGCAAACTTGTTTTGAACTTGCAATTGCCTGCTATCGTAATTGTCCCATAGAACACCGTGCTTGACCTTCTGGGGTGCACGACGAAGAAAGTACTAAATCATCAGATTATTACATAAAGACGGCGTATTTGGCCTTATTCACTTCAGGTGGATATAATAACATTGGAAAGCAGTCCAAATAGCAAAAAAACCCGGGTTCGAAATAAAAATTGGGGGTGTCTTCTTTTGGAATCTCCTCATGTCTCTTTAAATAATTTACTCGGGAGAAACAGTATCTCCGGCAAATGTTGAATGGATGTAAAATATTCACTAAATTCCATGCAGTGGGAGAAGAGTGGGGTGAATGAACACATGCGATGCATTAATAATTCATTGGTATTTCTATTTCTAACTCCTCCAATTGTGTTTCTAGAATTTGAACTTTCCAGAGTTGTCTTGCAATAATTAAAGGTTTGTCAGAGCAGGCACATGCTGTAACTTGGTACAACCATACCAGTGTAGCAGGTATTGGGTTAATAATTTATATATAAATCATGCAAAAGTTCATGCAATGTTAAACCACCATGCTATTGATCTTTCTGGAAACCTTTAAGGGTTGCCAGCTTAGGAAACAAGTTGTTTTATTTCCTATGTAGAACTGAATTCTTATACCGTAATAAAAAGTTAGATTTGCCATATCCTGATCTTTCACATACACCATAGAGTGAGAATCTTAACTTCCATCTACATTCACTGTTGAGTACTATATAGGCAGTTCCATCTATAATATTGTTGTGACATTATTTGTAAAAGTGACTACGGGGTATACTTATGAAACAAACCAGAAGATCAATGAAGTCCTATGAAGGTAACTTGTTTCATTAGAAGACGACTCTCTCCCTTTCACTCTCAAACATACTTTATATAGCAAATGCACTTGAGAATAAATGAAATCGGCATTACAGATTCATGATGCATTGTGGGTAATATCACACCGATCTCGGGTGTCCTAAAATCTTGAAAACACGACGAGGTTGCTGTACATAGTTTTCCAATGCAATGAACTCTGCCGTTACCACAAAAATGCCTTGCTTTTGAGTTTCGTATGCTGTTTGGTTTTCATACCTTTGTCACATTTGTATATACACTGACAAAAAATATTTTGCTTCAATTACAATGATTTTTCCTGTCTTTTACCACATTAAAATGTGGTAAAAGACAGGGAAAATCGAATGAATTCATGTAGCTACTAAGTTCATCGCATTGGAGAAGTACAGCAACCTCGTCATGTTGAGGACTCCTGACCTCACCCGCGAATCTGACCTGCACATGCGCAGTCAACTGGAAGTCATAATGCCAATTAGGCTTATACCAGCATTGTAAGTAACATTTTCAAAACCCTTTTCCCCTAACCAAAATCAGTGATGTTTACATATCTTTAGCAATATTTTGGTTAGTTCTCTTACAATATGCAGAGGGTGAGTTTAAAAAAAATGAAACCCAGATTTGATATATTGAGTTAAAAAAAGGGAAATTTACTGAAACTCTGTTTTCTAAATTTCTTTCGTAAAAAAAGCTTGAAATTGCATACTTTGATGATGTGCAATAATGCAAAAGCTTTGTTAAAATTATATGTGTGATCACATTCAAAGATGAAGTGTCTTTGATCTAGTGCTAATTTATTTTCTATTTTCCAGGTTTTCCAGAGTTAGTGCTGAACAAATTTGTATGAAAATTTCTGACACATATTCAGATTTAATCTGTAGTCCCCCATATGCTCCTACTTAAGTCACATTTAAAGGTGCAACTAGTCAAATAACAGGTGTCCCGAAAAAATGTGAAAAATTCTGATTTTGGCATTGGTGTAAAGCTTTATATCAAAAACATCCCCATCTGTGAGGATTAAACCGAGAACTGTTTCTTTGAAACAAAAAATTGTGAAATTTCTAATTTGGTATAGGAGCAAATACGAAATTCAGCCTATGTTTTCTATTGAAATATAAGCATATACAAATCACCTTTTTTTAATTTTAAGTTATTTCTGTAACCAAATAAAGGTAGGGAATCCACTGAGCATCTAATCTATATGAAATCACTGCATATCACAGAAAATATGGAAGACTTGAAATCTCTTGTTGCACCTTTAATACTAAAATTAAATGTTATATGTTGTATGTAAATTAAAGGGAGGTGGTCCAGTTTTTTGTATCATGTTTTATAACTGCGTCACATAAAGACATATCAACAAAAACACACAATTCCAAAAAATTGAGCTTAACCCAGGGCACTACCCTCCTATCTATTGGCTTATATAAGCACTATTTGGATTGGTTACTTGGAAAGTAATATCAAGTAATGAGCAAATCGGAGATACTGTAAGAATGGTGGTAAGGTTTACAAAGATATATAGAAGCATTTGATTGGTTACTGAGAGGGCTATCTTATGTTGTGTCCTGTAATTAGCCAATCAGTCAGGTTGTATCATAGGTGATAGCGCCCAGGGTTAAGATGGGTCCCATAGCATTTTGAATTTTAATTTGAAAACCCTACATCCTATTTCTATTTTCTTTGCAGATTATGAAATCTAGTGTGCTTTTACGTGATTTCCCTGCTGCGGGTATCCTAAAAATATTCATAATTTAAGATATGGGCATTTTTTCCCAAAAACCATGATTTTAACAAATTTTTGGAAGAAAAAACCATATCTTGAGTTATGAACATTTTCACAATACCCGCAGCAGAGAAATCATGTAAAAGTACACCAGCTTTCACAATCTGCAAAGAAAATAGAAATAGGAAGTAGGGTTTGGAAATAAAAATTCAAAATGTAAAAATGATGAAAAATGATGAATTTTGTGATTTTTACATATCTGACAGCTAAAACCATCATGAATCATGCGATTGTTTGACAAAAACATATATCACTGGTTTTCATTTGTTTTATCATAACCATCTATTGACAAAAATGATTTTTCATTCCAATTTAATCACTCTTGAGCCATCTATGGGACCCACCTTAATTGCTCCAATGGTTTGGATATTAGAAGCAAAAATGTATATCCATGGTGGGATAAGTGGGGAATCTAGGAAGCTCCTTCCAAGGAAATTTGACCATTTGGAAGTAAATTTTGATTTTTCAGATAAAAAAATAATAAAAATGGTTGAAATCTTTGGGAAAAGTGACTATCTTCCCAGGAAATATGATTTTCCAGCCCTGTGTACATCACAATGACCTGTAGGACAAGGGGTGGTTGACCATGCTATGATTGTTACATGATCAATCTGTAGATATTTTTATTCATACCATACATATGAATATATTTGGAAACATTTCTCAGGACAACATTTATTTCTTTTGATACCAAAATCTCTTTTGATGAAGTGACGTGAGGGTATCACCCCCTTTAAGAAAATTTCATATCTTTCTATGCCATTTATAGCCAAAAATAAACATCAAACCTAGCTAATGTTTATGCCAAAACCTTACACGACTCACCACACTGTATGATTAGAGCTGCATACAGCCAACTTCTCTGGTGATAGTGCTCAATGCTACATGCATACACATTCTACAAGCTATCTAATAATGTTAATCATCACCAATTAGTCATTTCTTCAATAAATTAGCTTAAGGTGCATTTTTTTGATCCTAGCAACTTGATATTTGTTTATGCTTCCTAGATCTCCTCAAGAAAAGGGTTTTTCAACTTTTTCAGTTTGATTCTGCAGTGCGTTTTGATGTTATTCGCGAATATTAGAATCACGCTTGCCCACAGGCCCCTTTGTTGTAATTTCTGTCCGTTTACCAGGCAAAAATACAAAATTCTGATTTTTTCTAAAGTAGATCAGATCTTGCACGTAAGTTGTTCCTATACTATATTAAATTAGGCCAACCGTTAAGATGATATAAATTCTCAAGTTTTTTTAGCTAAGTGGGGGGGGCAAGGATGTGGACCACAAAATCTCCTTTAAATATGTCGCATTAATTAATCATCCAATTTTAGTCACATTCATATGCGGCCCATACCGTTAATGTACAATACCTTAGGCCTACATGCATTCAACTACATATCACCTGACTGTCAGTATGACCCATTATTATACCACGAGGGGGGGGGGGGGGATAAAGAGGGTACCGCCTACCAAATATATTTTCATATGGTTCAGTGAGTGCGTAGATCAGCACCTACTATGCATAATATTATGTCGGTGACGCTACTCGCCTAATCATTTACCGACTCGTATGATTGTTTTTCTCTACATTATGGCAAAAAAATTTGGTTTATAATACTTTACCTTACAGAAAAAATATTTGTATTTATAACTGCACATTTTGGTTATCCTACAATATATTTAGAATGACTTAGTGGTATGCTAAATTCTTTTGTGGTTCAGCATCGCTCGGGGACATGAGGAATTACTATGCGCTTAGCCCATACTGGTTCGGGGGGGCAGCCTTCAGCTCCATCCAGCATGGGGCTTCGCAATGATAATTCTCCATACATAGCTCCGCTTCACTCGATAACTATAATCTTCGTGACTTATGCCAGAAAATTAATGGACAAGATGGCAAATGACCAATCCTCGTTCACCATGAACAGTGGGCATGTGTCAGCATATTCCCCTTAAAGCGGCACTGGCCACATTTTTTTTTTTTTTTTCACAAAATATGAAATGTCTTTCAATTTGCTCTCAAATATCGTCCTAGGCCATTGAAGAATAGAGATACATTTTACACATAAAATTACATACTCAAAAACAGATAGGGTCATTAACCTGAACGCGGCCGAGAAGAAATGAGAGGCAACGAAAACGTGGTACCGTACGGAAAATGCTTTTCGTTGCATCCTGGGCCGCAACAACTATTTTTGGTCGCGCAAAAATTTGACTCTCATGGCTCTCATTCAGCTGGGCCTTATTACCATGAAATGACGGCTTTTGTCGTTTCCCTGGGCCGTCTTCCCGGAATGATGCGATTTTTTTCGTGCATCTTGGGCCGTCTTCCGGGAAATGACCGATGTTTTTTCGTTGCATCTGTGTCGTTATTGACTGGAAATTGCGATGCTTTTCACTGCGTTGCGGACGGTTTGCCCGCAGCAGGCCGCAATGCTTTTCACAGGGGGTGACACTGTACAAATGCCCATCAGACAATTTCGATTCGATGGTGATAGCACCACCATTTTCGATAGCTATTGGGATAATTATGCATACACGTATTCATGCCGTAAACCGGAGCATTACGTAGCATAATAGCGCCCACGCACGACTAAATGATGTAGCGGTATAGCGCCACTCACGACTGCGAACTTAAGCTACAATTTCATGCAGATCAGTGTGCAGTCACGCATCCATTTATTTATTTATTTATTTTTATTTACCTGTGTTTTTTATGGCATT
This sequence comes from Ophioderma brevispina, assembly GCA_023653785.1. NCBI lineage: Eukaryota > Metazoa > Echinodermata > Ophiuroidea > Amphilepidida > Ophiodermatidae > Ophioderma > Ophioderma brevispina. The sequence continues at coordinate 30,398 of JAMKCH010002257.1, read as the reverse complement.
TTCACGCTATTTTCTCGTTGCATCTGTGACGTCTTCCGGTAAATGGCGCGATTTTTTTCATTGCATCTGGCCGTCCTTCCAGGAAAATGACGCGATGTTTTTCGTTGCATTTGGGCCGTCTTCCGGGAAAAATGTGCGATGTTTTTCGTGGCATCTGGGCCGTATTGACTTACGCTACTTATTCCTGTGCCGGGAAAACGTACGAGATGCAATGAAACGCAAACTTTGGCTCTCGTTGCATCTGGGCCGGTACAAAAAAAATAAAAAATCGATTGCCTTTCGTTTGCTTTGGGCCGTCGGCCTGCAAAACGACCCGGTCCGGGTAGGGTTAATAAAATGTTAAGACATCCGTATTGCAGGCACCTTTTAAGTTATTTCTGTAACTTAAATCAACAATCAACAGATGTGTATAGACTCGTACTCATTGATATTTAAAACCACAAGGTCACAGATCCGCCGCAGACCCGTCAAAACAGTACATTTCATGGGAAACATGCTTCTTGTGTTAAACGCCATTTTCATCGACTGCTAATTAATGGCGCCGGCGACATAATTATAAACGTTCTGGTTACCCATAGGACGCTGATTTGGTCTAATATTTCAGGTGAGGGCCTTGTATATAAAAGCTTTACAACCATCAAAATATCAAATTTGATAAATCTTGAGGGCACCTTTTTCAATATGCCATTGTCTATTTTAAATCCATTCCACTTTACATTATTACAATTATTACCCATGTGTGGAGTGATATATGCGAAACTTAACCTTTAAGTCTATACAAGCCTTACTTTTTCATCTGTTTTTTTCATGACCACCTTCGGACTCGGCATAAGATGTGGAATGCATTCAATGATGAAGTCCAAATATGTCTGGTCTTAGGTCGGTGTTTTTGAGATGACATGTGGCCATTTGGGAACAGGGCGTAACAGGGGTCACTGCCAGAGGGGGCCCCATTTTTCCCGTTTTTGAAGTCACTTTTTCCCGGTTGAAGGTTTGTTATTAGACATTTTTGTGTTGGCGTGAAAAAAAATTTCCTTGTGATAGCAAAAAATGGCGATTTAGCATGATGTCAAGCTTTATCTTCCCAGTCAATACTCTCTGAGGTTCCCCCCCCCCCCGGGTTACTCTACTGCTACTTAAGAAAAATGTGTCTACTTTGCATGTAGCACCTACGCAAAATGATATACCAGCCCTTGCCCAGAATTATACTGCATGTTTTCTGTGTTCTGCACCTGCATGCTCCAGACCTGGCTTTTTAAAGGGTTACCCATGGGGGGGGGGGGGTCTCTAATTGTCAAAATAGGCTGACTTTGTTTTTTGGCATTAAACCCCAGAAAGCACCCCCAAGATAGGCCACTGTTTTATTGCGCAGAAGAACATGGACAACATGCAAAAGACTAATCCTCTTTTACAGAGAGGTAGATGTTCTTCCCCACAATGCATTTCCTTCCTAATACAAGTTTGCACTGGCTTGTTGCATGAGTCTATTATAACAATTACCACGATCATTCAAGCTTAAATTCCAAATTGAAACCCTCTTTTATTTTGCTTTAAAATTCAAAACAACTGGATGAAATTTCAATATGTGATGTATTTCATATACATCTAACAAAAATGTTTTAAAATATTTAAAATATATTGCTTTTCTCAAATTTAACCTTCAATTTGTACTGTTAAAAATTCAACAATGTTCTTCAAATTTTGCAGGGCTTTTCTCAATGAGGCCAATCATAATTGCCTAATCATTATTAATTTTTAAAAATGCAACTATTTGTAATTGAAACCTCACTAAAACATTAATTAGTTATCTCATGATTCTACTACTGTACTGGAAGTGGAAATTTTCGCGTACAGATAAGTGGGTTCGGGGGGTGCTGAGTTGGTTAACAAGTTTTGCCAAATGCGGCGAGAATGTTAATTTTCATGTTATTGAGCTCAATCAATAAAAATCTATTGGAAAAGTTATTTTCCGCGATTTTTCAGTTTCCCCGCATTTTTATGTTTACTCGCGAAATTCACGCTAAAATAAAAACCTCGCTAAAATTTCCATTAAACAATAAAGTAAATTTTAGAATCCCACCAGTGGGCCACAATTAAATTAGTTAGGTGCATCATGCAAGTGTGCAGGAATTCTGTTTAAAACTAAAGGCATAAATATGGTTTTCTCCCATAACCTACTGATCCTAAGGTTTAGGAAAAAATGGATTCAATTTGAGTAAAAGCCAGCACCTAGCAGAATTTTTCTGGGCTGACGGTTGGGACATTTTTGTGGGCATCGCGGGAAGTGTATGGGGGTTTAAGGGGGGTTGGCAGAACTTGTGTGGGTTGGCAGAACGTCATCAACCATAACTTGGTGCAAACATCAAATGCGTTTTGACTTATTGTTGTAAAATGTACGGACGGACCATTATGTACCAACATGGCACAAATTTGGGGACAGAGGGGCACAAAATGGAATCTCTTTCACGCATGGATAAACAAAAAGCAGATATTTTTTGCCTATTTCATAATTAGGTGAAGAACAAAGTAATAGTTTTTCATCTGTCATGGTAAACAAACAATTTTTATACACAATAAGTGACTGAGCACGTGTAGTGGTAATGTCCATGTATTTAAAAAAATCCTCAGTTGTTAACAGGGCAATTACTATGACACTTTTGCCCTCCACACACTACAAAAAAGCATTGCAATATACAAAAGAAAAATTTCACAGCACAAATTGATTTCAAATTGTACCTGGAATTCTAACAAACCTGAAGAAATAATTCATTTAGCGACTATTATGAAACCATTTCTGCCATTCCGGTGTGTATTCCTTCTGGAGTACAATTGGCATAATCTCTCTTCATCTGCTGTAATTTGGGAACATATCAATCAAATTAAAACATTTTTCACACTCTGGAATTCTAAGGAATAACATTTGTTTGAAAAACACAACTTTGACATTCATTTTAAAATGTGCAGTCAATTATGAAACTTTTTTTCTGCATGTTGCAAACTTTTTGTATAGTGTGTGTATTAGTACACCTTTTACAAAATTTTACAATTTCTGAAAAGACAGGATTTTCATATTTCAGAAAACATTGTCTTTATTGCCATTACACATCTATTACCTAATCATATATTAATGTGCTTTTGATTTTATGATCATTGCAGGTTAAAGGTGTTTGTTCTGATTTTTTCATGTTTTTTACTTCATACGAGAGTCTGCCACTTGCATACACTCACTTCCAAGTTTCATGGGAAACAAACTTTTTTTTTATGGTAGAAGCGAAATGTACATAGTATATTGCAATGTCCTATAGTACTGTGCTATATTGATGATTAACCATCAAAACAACACTTTGTCTTTATCTTCGCAAATAACTGGATTTGGAGGCTTAACTTCAGGACGACAAAGAGAAAAAAAGGTTTCATCTGATATAAAAATTGATACTACACGGTTCCGAAAAAAATTAGTTCCCCTAAAATTTAAGGACATTTTGTTGCATAACTTAGAACAGGATGAGTAGAAAATTTTAAAAAGTTTGAAGAGAAGAAACATTTGGCTCTGCCACAGGGAGTTGTTGCTTTTTGAAACACCTAAAGAGTCTTTTGAAAAGCAACAACTTTTGTGGCAGGGCCAAATGTTTCCTCTCTTCAAAACCCCTTAAAATTGTCTAAACATCCAGTTCTAAGTGAAGTTATGCAACAAAATGTCCTCAATTTTAGGGGGGGGGGACTTTTTTTTGGAACCCCTTACTTCCAGGTAAGGGAATCCCAAAGACAATCTGAACAAGCACCTTTAAGCCACTGGTTGAGTTTACTGTTAAAGGTGCTTGTTCCGATCACCTCTGGGACACCCCGATTTACCCTATAGTAGTATAAATTTTGATATCAGATAAATGGCTGTATTTTCTCATTATCTCCTGAAATTTCAGCTCCAAATCCACTCTTCTTTGCAAAGATCTGACATAAAACTGCCCTTTTAATGGTTAACCATCTATATTAGCACATAGTGAATAGGGCCTGCAATGTGCGTTATCGTTTCTATTATTCAAACTGCAATTTTGTTTCCACATACCTTGGATGGGAAGTGCAGTGCAAGTGCCAGGCTCCATATCAAGTAAGAAACATACACGTGAATCAGAACACCCACCTTTAAGCATCACACCTGGAAAATAAATGAAAGTCCTAAGTACTTGTGGAAATCACACATTCCATGATTTGGGGTTATGGGTGACTAGAGTCTTGTTTTATTCCAGAAGCAGCAAGCTGCAATATTTTCGTACTTTTAGACACCGCTTCGCTTGATGCGGGACCTGGCCCTGCTCGTCTTCAAACATTTTTTCAAACCGGGATATGGAATCCCAGTAAAACTACAACAAACGGACACAAGAACACCAACAACAAAATCAAAACACTACTGACTACGATATTAATTATAACCTCACTGGCAGTTTGGTACCACGTTGAAATCAATACAGGCTGAGTTAATAAAAAAAAACAGGAACCTTCTGTTAATCTAGATGCATAAATTTCGTAATTCTAACACCTTCTGTTCTGCTTATGATTTTAAAGGTGTTCTTGAAAAAAGCTTGTTTCCAAATGTTCAGTTCACATATCATCAGGAGATTTCCACATTTGTGATTGGTTGAAAGCTGGCCTTAAAACAAGGATTATGGCCCGCAGTAATCAATTTCTGATCACTTTTTGGGTAGGCATGCGTAAATAAGTAGGCGTGTGTACAATGAGCATGACTGCTACGGCTATTAATGTCTCAAAATAAATATTTGAAGCCCGATATCCTTGACTGTTAATCAAAAAAACATTTGTGTTTTTTGGAATATGCATTGAATTGAATAAAACCCAAAACATGCTTTCAAATATTTTTGTATGTTAGTGCACATACAAAGCACACCCCTATTTTATAATGGAACATCTCATCTGATACATCGATCATGCTGTTTTTCTCAATACAAGTGTGAAGACGACAAAAACATGGCATGAAAAGAGGAACTTTTCAGCTAATTTTGGTAAATTAACTTTTCAGCTAATTTTGATTTAAGGTACAAACATGCAAAATAATGATGTGTGAACAGGGTTCACTCATGGATTTTCATGAGTAAACGCTTGATTTGGCTCTCGGGAAGGCTGGCGGAGGTCACTTTGCGACACCCGGCGCAGGCCGGCCCTCGGGCTAAATCAAGCGTTTACTCATGAAAATCCATGAACATCCCCAAATGCACATGTGCTTATTTTGTACACACAGTTAGAGGTAAGACCATACTGAAAACATGAATATAGCAAGGGTACAACAATATTCACAAGGAACTCCCCCCCCCCAAAAAAACCTCAGTGCAAAAAAACAATTGAAACTCAAATGGTAGCAATCATAGAATGAAAAATGCAAATTAAAAGTCAATCTGGGAAGGAGTCTGCATACATGCATGATTTGAAATATCAAAGTCCAACTTTTAAATCATGCTTCTTGATAACATGAAAACAATTACATACATGTATCCATTGTATGGATTCATGTTGATACTACATGTAGAATACATTAGATTAGTCACCAATATGTGTGTGCACAGGTCTTCATTTGATGAAGATTAAAATGTTTTGTTCGATGAAGCAAAAAGAGGAGGTTCTTACAATTAAGGAATCTGTTAAAGAAATGTAAAAGAATCGACTATAGTGTGAACAGTCACAGTTGCTTCATTCAAATAAGCAAACTGATGCATCGCGCACAACCTCCCGTTTCTAATTTCCGGTTCATTGCTGTTGTTAACCCTAACATGTCCGAGTGGCAATTAGCAGCAATTTTGATCTTTTCAATGCTAATTTTTGCTGGTCGGGGTAAGTGTCACACCAGCAGCAATTACAAGTTAAGAGTGCTGCTAATTGCTGGTCGGACATCTAGCACCATGAAATGTTTGCTGCTAAGTGATGCTTTGACATTTTTCCCGTATGAGCCCAGTGACTGTAAGGGTTAATTACCTTCTAATGTGGACAGAACTATATCTTCATTTGATCTTAATTGAGCATAACATGAATGCACTATGACCTACCTTCGTCAAACGAAGACAATTTCAAGTGTGAACACAGTCATAAAGGAAAACGGTTTTACTTTCAATTTGGACAAAATGTTAATTTTGTAAAGTTTCTGTATGTGTGTCCAATTTTGATTGAGCAAACATTTGCATGGAGGACCTCCTATGGAAACAATATAAGGTTCATAATTTCAACTTTGTCAACCTAACCTGGTAATTATTTGGGCTACTTCTAGTCCAAATTTGCTTCAGCGGTTCCACTGTTTTAGCGCACTGAAGTTGAACCATTGCTGAAAGCTAGCAAGACATAGCATTTCTGACCGCAGCCTGCTCTAGATTTGTAGCCATGTCTCGCCTCGAGCCATTTTTCAATGAAACTGCAACCCGATATCAGATGATCTGCCCACACAAGTTTTCCGACGGGAGGTCAGTAATTGCCAAGCTGTATCACTAAAGTCCCTGGTGTGGGAGGCCCATGAATTGCCTAGCACGGGTCCCGGTTTGGGGTTACACTACTATTCAATGTGAACACTTGCAGTACTAACAACCACACTTTTTGTTTGTAAATGAGAAATGACAAAAGTTTGGTGTTGTTTTTTTACAACCCAAGTCTCCTCTGTTTTGCTCATTATAGTTTTCATGCAGGCCGTACTCCTAACCTTGTCCATCATTTTCCTTTGGAGCCTGAACCAGACCTGACATCAGAGAAATCTACTATGGCATTGTTGAAGCGGTAAACAATACCTGTAAAAGAATGAAAGAAATGGGGAAACAGCACATCAGGATCACTTCTGAGTCTGTATATAATGTGGACTTTTCAGAACTAGTCACATGAACTTATTTGCTAGGACGAGGAGGAAGGTATTGAGTATTTAACAACCATCAACACACAATCGTGTCATTTTAGTGTCACACAGATACTTATTTCAATCACTTTTTTATCACCTACATGTTAGGAAGGAAGCCCCTGTTTTAGAAGCAGGAGGACAACAACAAAAAACAGAAAGGTACCCGAAAAAAAACATGCAAGGTCAAGTATGGACTAGAAACTAAATGCACATGGGCTCATTTGTGCTAGGAAAAAAGGTTCTAGCACGACTTCAAAGAACCAAGGTACAGACATAGGCTCATATTACAGGCTGCCGTTTACCTAATCAAGCTGGGAAAATCACTCTATCAATGAAGTATCAAAGTACTTGGACTGCAGCCAAGCTGCAACAGTCTACAGCCAAGCTGGGGGAAAAGCCAAGCTGGTTTTTAATCCCCTTATAGGGCACACAACCTGCCAGTGCACACCAACTGCAAGTTCGCCCAGTACTAGCTCGTACATGGGTGGCAGCAAGCGCAGAGTGCTGAAGGCCCGCGGTAGGAGGGGGGCAAATGCTCTTGGAAGCGCCGCACCATGTAAGGCTGTTAATGACCCCTTTTCCAGCATGTTGTCCCCAAAGACCTGGCAGTTTTTTTTAAATTCACCAAAAGACCCCGTTTTTTTTTTTTTTTTTTTTTTTTTTTTTAAAACCCCTATTTTGGGGAAATTTTGACAACTTTAAACCCCAAGGACCCTCTTATTTTATGGAAAAATGCAAAATCTCATCCAAATCCCATTTTTGGAAAATTTGCATATTTATCATCAGAAACCCCCTATGTTGGCAAATTGGCTGTCTCCATACAAAGACCCCTATTTTTGCAGTCCTTGCACCGAATGCTCCATGATTTTCAGGCAAAATCTGCCTTGCTGTGCCACCGCAACGCCTCAATCAAATATATGTGCAGCTCTTCTAAATTCAATAAAGGATTATAAAGGATTGGGGTTGTGCTAATTATTGTAACTCAGTGTTTTCTTTTAAAAATTTATTAAAGTATTTTTTCTTAATGTTTTTTTATTTTCCCTGTTTTGTCATCATCCACCTAAATGTCAGAAAATGCCACCTCTAATCTGGGAATTTGAAAAACAAATATTCAACAGAAGTGCCCACATACATCCCTAGAGAAAAAATACAAAATGACCTGTAAGCATAGTAGTAGTAGTACGGCCAATTATTTCTTGGTTGCCAGACAATCTAGATTGCTGTGGGAACATAAGAAAGGTCTTCAGTTTCAGCATAATTCTCTGTTTGGGAACACACATCCAAACGTTAACAAATATTATAATATATGCTGTAATTTGGTTGGAAGTCATTTGGTACAAGTAATGGCAATTTCACTATTAAGTGCGTAACAGTGTGTATATTTTCCTGTATCTGTGATAATCATCAATACTTAGTCAACATTGAACTTACCTGAATATGGTTATAGTGACACAGCAGAACTTGCACCACTCACAGGTGATAGCAAATGTGAAGATTGCAAGTCCAGGCAAAAATGTACTTTAAAAAGAGACCAATGGTATGTAGGTAATTAAAAATTATGTACCTAACAGTACCTAACCTCAATCATGAGGAATCTGAAATGAGTAAATTACTTCTAAGAATAAGATGGAGGTTGACCGTGGTTCTTTATATTCTGAAAATTATGAACTCAAGGAGACCGGGCTGGGGGTAGAGTGCCATGCCGAATCTATAATTTTGCTTCTTGGAGACAAGTCCCCTCTAGGGGGTGGGTGGTTGTGACACTTAAACCTTTCATGAAGTCATCACCATCCAGAACAACATAGCCAAAAGGAATTCTTTTTTATCATGGTGCACGTCTCAATTGCAGGGGGTGGCACAGCCCCTCTGAGAGTTTCCAAATTCAGGAAAAAAAGATTTTAAGCAATAAATTGGTACAAACATTAGGGTTTATTAAACCTATATGATATTCTTGTAATGTAATTATGGTTTCACTCCAAGATGTTTCCCCCCTATATGATTGTAACCTGGCGGCCTACTGCTCAATTGGTATGGGTCCCACGGGGACCACAATTCAAAAGCAGGCTTTCATGATAGAAAGAACTAAGTGTGTTAACCCCCTATTACAATTGAATGGTAACCATTTTTTGGTCTTAAAATTTTTGATTTGGAATTTACTTCTTGGTGTGTATAAAAGCACAAACAAGTTAAAGGGGATGTGCCCGATTTAAGGATATGAAATGTTAATCATTGATAGATGGCTTCATCCCAAAACACCACCTGTAAAGTCGCGTCGATATGTCAAACCGTTTTGATACGAGAGCAAAAAAACGTGATTTTGTAAGCCCCCTAGAGCACTGTGTAATATAAATATTGGTCGACCAAAATGGGGGCATTATAACTACAAACCAAATACCTTGCTCTAAGTTCACAGGGTAAATGAGAACAAATTGTAGTTCTTATGATACCAAAATCTTGACTACTTACGGTAAAATCTGGGGCTTCTGCGGAGAGGAGGAGGGCTATTAGCGATCGGGCCATGGTACCTTTAACATGCCTTTCATCAAGGACAATGCACTTTATTTTAAATGATTCCTACAGTCCCTGTTGCTGTGCATGTGTATAGCGCCCCCTCATGAGGAGTCTCTTGCGCACACCTTGGATTGATTTTGTGGGTTTTATTTTTCTTAATTTATTCGCGGATAAAATCTTCCGTAAACTTTCCCGGAAACGATGGGCAATACATAGTAAGGCGCTGTGAGAATTGCATTGGGTTAAAACAAATGTGATACTACCGTACCATCTGGCGGATTGTTTATGTAACTGTCGGGAATTTGTATTGTGGTTAAATGAGAGGGTTCAGTTAACAGATAATGTGGGCACAAGCAATCATTCGTAGGTAACAATCCTAATATGATGACCACACAATATTTACTTCTATTGTCACATTTTTGCTTGCACAGAACATCCCCACTTGCGGCAAAGAGGCCTGATGAGGCTTCTTTGACCAAAGGACTAAGTTTGATTTTCCTTACCTGGATCTGATGTAACTGCTCTGAGATGTGGACGTGATAACAGAAGTACATTGTATGAACACTGTTGCATGGAAGGGCACCCCATAACAACTGTCAAAATAAAAACAAACATTGAAATACGTAGACAAAAAACAGCATTTAAAGTTATCTGGGCAAAAACGAAGCGAATAAAAAAAAGAAAAAAGAAATGTTCTTGCCAAATTCACAACTGAATATGCAGAAGAGTGGGCGGGCTGGTGTAGTGGGTCATCCACTTGCGTCCTTTCACCAATGCGGACCGGGTTCAATCCCTTGCAGAGCCAGTGTCATTCTATGAATTTGGTTGCCGATCCATATCCGTCCTCGCAGGTTTTCTCTGAGAACTTCTGTTTCCTCCTGCCTCTAAAATTGGAGTTCTTCCCATAAAGCCTTCCTTGCCATTCTGGATTTACTTGTTGTGTTGTAGCAGCCTAAGGTGCTCCACAGCGGCACCCTGAGCACTTCGGTGGATTTGTTGCACATTATAAGAATGAAATATTATTATTTTAACATAAAACCATCAACATGGCAGTGGCAGACCATTGGCAAAGAAGAAAATGAGATAAAAACCTTCAACGAGGATCACAAATTTCGAACACCACTTTTAGAAAGTCTTGAATCAGCAGTAATGGGCAGGATGCAGAACATTAACTTGATGTTAACAAAGAACACAAGAATTAGAGTCTGTCATCAGGTGTGTGGATCCAAAATTGATCCAGTCTACAGGGTTTGGCGTATAAATGTTGAGGCACTTTGCAGAAAAATGCGAAATCTATTTGTTGATATTGCAAAGACTAACCCTAACATGTCCCACCACCAAAAATCAGCAATCAAGTTACTTTTGTTGCCGAATTTTGCTGGTCAGCCCACGGGAGATATTTAAATTTTAACACTGCTACAAGTAACAAGTTGCTGGTGGGACGTGCACGTCGGAGATTTTGGCCCGAATTCATGCTCCAGGACCAGGACCAGTCTTATTATCTCATAAGGCAGCTATTCAATATTTTTCTACTTCAATCCACAACTCTGATGTTTTTATGATTCCAATCTCCAACTCTAAAATACAAATAAAATCATAAACTAAATTTTGTTCCTGGAGTGGGATTCGAACCCACGACAATTAGAAAACAAGACGAGCGCCCACAGACACACGCCACGCAATCCGAGCCGGCAGGAAGTCGTTCTTTTGTAATACTTCAATATAAACATTAACGGAATAAAGCGCACACATAATAATGAATAGCGCCCCTATGAGACGAGTTGAAAATACCTGCTCCTGGAGCATGAATTCGGGCCAAAATCTCCAAGAATCGTGGGACGTGTTCCCCTAAGAACCAGGTTGACTTTATTTGAACTGTGTTATAATTCTAGTGTAGTAGGGCTCTTTCTAACAAATCTATTTTCATTTATTTTATAGCAATTTATATTTCTTTTTCCTAGACCTACTTAGACACACATTCGACGACGATGGGTGTTAGTTCTGCAAGCCTCACCATCGCATTTTTTTCATTTTGGTCTTTCCTGGCGACGGTTCGGCCTTAAAGGTCGAGTAGACATTTCTTAATTTCTTACATTTTCGTACCTCAATAGTATCCTGATCACATCTCAACACAGATTTTTATCCCCCTGGCTTGAAAAGCAGAGGGGATATTGCGAGGGTGCGAATGTCCCTATGTATGTATGTGTATGTGTATGTATGTGTGTGTTCCAGTTTGGTTAGGTTTTGCTTAGGTTTTCGTTTTTTGCGTCTCCTTCGAAAAGCTTTAAACCAGACTTGGGGTTAAGGTGCAATAGGCGTTCCTTCATGTGTGGATGATGTCAAAGGTCATGGACCAAGGTCAAAGGTCATCTGAGGTCATGTTCCAGACTGCCATCTTGCCAGTGGGATGACGCAAGTTTACTTGCTGTATTTTTAAAAGTGAACATCGGGAAAGTGTTAAATTTCAAGGATAAATACCCAATCGGACAGGGCCTTCTGTTTTCGCGAATGCGTCGCAAGATGCTGGAGTTGGCTTTGACCCCGAAATGATGTCAGAGTAACAAAGACGCACACCCCCAAAACGCAAGTGTACCAGCTATAACCAAAACAAAAACACACCACTTGATCGATACGACGCCAGGACAGGCCATGTGAAATTTAAAGAAGTTAACGCTTTTGGTACAGGCGATGTTGTACTAGCTGTGTCTAGAAAATATGACAAAGGTATTTATCTTACCTGTATTTCCTTGAAGTTAAGTTTTCTCCTCTTTACAGTAGTATGGTCACCGTGGAGAAGAGTTTTAACCCGTTTTTCTTATCACCGCCGGTGCAAGATTTCCAAATGGCAAATATACCGCGGAATTACCAGAAATTTATAGACTTTGCGATCAGGCCGTCCTACATTGCGATTTTTGTTTTCTTAGGCCATTTTTTCTTGACATGAAATCAAGGTTCAATATAGTCCCTAGCAAATATTCACCATAATTTGATGGTTTTCCATGCTTCCCCTAATCACATTCACACAGTATACTATATAATCTAATAAGATACCTGGTCTGTTCATGGTCAGTGTGTCTGTGCTGAACCGCGTCTATTTTCATCGCGGAGACTCAAGATTCCGCACTTTCCTGAACGTGGAGGGTGGGTGCCCCTTGACCTTCCGAAGAGTTCGTATTGGTTAGTTATCAAATGTCATCGGGGTCTTCAAGGTAAAAAAATGGTTTTCAAACAGTAGTGCTTAAAAATCCAGTTATCCGAACCGGGGACCGCCTAGTAATAATACTTAATACATATATAATAAGTACAGAATACACGGGGAATCTTTAATTATTCATTATGGTATAATAGGCTCTTATAGTTATTCAAATTAAATTAATAGTCATATATGTTGTTATTCTATGGTTGATGAATTTGTTGAAAAAAATGGTACATCTTTCACCCTAGACAGTTCAGTTTGTAAGAATCGCTCTAAGATTTTCGTTTGGAAAATATATAAGTTCATATAATGAAACTAAGCGTTCGATTAAAAATAGTAAGTTTTCGCTTTAATAATATCCTTTCAAGCAAATCAGTAGAAAATAAAAAAAAAAAAAAAAACAATAAATTTTATTTTTTTTTTTTTTAACTGTGTTTTTTTTATTGTTTGATGTTTTAGTATTATTTTGTTTTAATTCCAACTATTTATTACCTAAATTTATTGCAATAGAGATTGTAAATCTTAATTTTTAGATCATTGGAAAAGAAATCATTTAATTTTCAGAACTGTGATGAAATTCACCTTCAAAGACTGAGGTTTTTTAATAAAAAAAAAATCAAAAACAGGTCATCGATTGGAAAGAAAACTTATATTTTTATTTTTAAAAATTTTCAACTCAACTGAAAATGTGGGGTAATCTCAATATTCCGAAGTTTCGTTATTCCGAATCTTAAAAAAAGGTTTTAAAAATCTTAAAAAGGTTTTGCTTTCCGAATTTTAAAAAGGGTTCGCTTTCGAATCTTAAAGGGTTCGCTCAATTCCGAATGTAAAAAGTTTGTTATTCCAAATATTGAAAAATATTCGGAAACCTGGTCGTTTATTCCAAAATTTCAAAGAGTTTCGGATATTCCGAATATGTTTTTCACCATTGCAGGCACTGAACAGGATGAATTATATGGATAACTTTGAAGCCGTGGTTTGCAATAAAATTAATATTCATATCCTTTTACGGAATAAGGGCAAACAAGGATAACGTTAAAGGGGAAACGAAATTCCCCCTAACGTCAAAATTAGTGCATAAATAGCAAATTTCCCCTTTATCCACATACATTTTGTATTAGTTATGATAATATAATTACAGTATGAATATAAATAACATTAACAAGCCAGTTCAAAGGGAAATTTAATTATTCATAATGTCCGAGTTATCTTTTCTGATTTTAATTAATATTCCTACCTTTATTATCCAAAACGAAGTAACCGCAATACACAGGATACTTGGGGGAAACGATATTTCCCTCCTAAGAGCGTTCTTCAGTGAATAACAAACAAATTTCCCCCTAACATACGATAAGCAATGTTCCATAATATATAATAATAGCATATGTTTTTAATGATTTTGATTATTTGCAATTCATCATACATTCCATTTCAGAGCTGTCCTGACATTTATTATTGCAGATTCAACATCAATACTGTTAAGATAATCCTATAATTTAGCCATTTAGATTATATTGCTGTAAACCAAGTATCCCCGACCAAATTATACTCCTGAAAGGTGCAATATATTTCAAATATAGTGAAGATGTGCTCAACCCTTCTGGCATAAATTGAAATGGTCCAATTGTAGTGAGAGAGAGAGAATGTGAAGGGTCAACTCTGGTCAACAATGTTTTTAAATATGGATCTAAAATATCTGAATTAAAAAACTCAGCGTTTTATAACAATATTATATTGAATGGGAGGAGGCTCACAACTTATGAAGAAGTGTGCCTTTATTCTACGGGATTATTGGCGCTGCAAAAAGGTGACAGACAGCAAATTGATAGCAAAGAGACTTAAATATTAGAAACAATGCCAATGCAATTGAACTGTCACTTTTAGAGTGTTTCGTTGTTGTTAAACTGTGTTGATGACCTTAAATGCGACAATTTTCACGATCAACCAAGATTTGCAAAGGAATTAAGATTCCATGGCGCCCGATCGCTAATAGGCCCATCACCCGAACCCCAGATTTACGGAAGTGGTCGAAATTTTGGTATCGAAGAAAGAAAGCTACTATTTTTCTCATTTACCCTGTAATATTAGTGGGTAAAAGATGTTGTTTAGAAGTTTGAGCGAAAATGTACTCCATTTTGGATCGACCATTATTAATTTAATACAGTACTCTATGATGGGGTCACAAAACAGCATTCGGTAGGTCAGACAGAGGTCAGTGAACTTGAGGTGACCCCAATAACTCGGGAAAGCATCGAGGAACAACAGAGAGTTAGAGGTACTGTATGGAAATTCCCAATCAGTAGTCTGTTGATCGCAGTCGTACGTGGCGCTCTGTGTTATTATGATAGTCATACGTCATACTGCATGAATTAGGACTCGCATTGATTGAAAGAACCGTGATGTGGCGCTATCCAGTACAAAATCGTGTATTGGCATTTTTTTACCATTTTCACCCGCCTGAAGCTATGAATATTCAGTCGAAGCGAGCAATTGGCATGCGCAATACGGAAATTGCCCAGATCAAGTGTAGCAGGCTCCTGAGCCGAAGAAGCGATCGCTCGACATTGAGTAAAAAAATTGCCATGGGTCGCACATGTAAGACCTTTCACCTGTGTCATGTCGACTACACTTGGTCATCGTTTTGGAAGTGAAATTATCGTCCTTAAAAAGTGCATCAAAATTTACCTTTTAATCTATATTTCTTCTTGAAAAACTAATTAACAAACACTTAAGGGTGGTTGTCTACCGATTTCTTACAGCCCAAAAGTAAGTAACTTTTGCTAAACAAATGGACTCATTTAAAGAATCATTAAGTTGAGCAAAATTGTTTCTACATCGGTCCCGAGTTAATTTTTGCATGAACTAGAGGGCCAGGGAAAATATGCGTTGATAAAAGATAGGCCACTCGAGTCATGGGCTTCGAGGGACTGCATTGCAGCATGCAGAATCATGCCATGGCAATTGGCATAGCCATCTCATTTAAAGAATAATGACCACTAGGGGCCTCACGACCTCAGCTTTTGTAGTCGCACTAATAGTCGCGACTACGACTATCATGGCGATTATTGGAGGTCAAAATTTGGTCAAAAGTTCCAGCTTAAATTGTTGTTTACATACAGTTTAATGTCGATTTCATGAAAACGGTGCATTTTGGAGGTGAGACACTACCCCCAACAAATTGTCCCTTCAAATTGTATGTTTTTATGTTTGAACATTTTAAATATTTCAATACCTATTACGAAAATAAATATTTGGTGTTTCCCCCAACAACACGTCTTACATTACTTCACATAGGCACACAAACATTTGTACATCAAAAGACTCTATAGGGTTTATTACGTTATCAATATTTTACATCAACATAATATGCAAGTAATGCATTATCAGAGAAGGTTACCGGTAAAAAATTTTTATTTGTATGAAGTTAAAGTTTTGAGTAGCTAATTGAAAGTCCTCAGATATGGCTCCAATTTGTTTAGTTTTTTTTTTAAATCAATTCTAATTAGAATGAATCAACTAAAATTCTACAATAAACAAATATAGATACCTTTGACTAATTTAGATAAAGATACCTTACGTAAATTGACACCATGTCCATTCTATAGCCAAATTATAGTTTGATGATGTCATAAAACGCATTCATTCAACTTAATAACCGATAACGTAATACACATAACGTAGTAACCAGTTTTTTGACCATTTTCACATTCCTCATTTGACTAGATGTACATCTGATTCAAATTAATTTTTGGTATTTTTTAAGTTTTTCATTTTTTTCTTATCAATATTTAAATAACTTGTTGGTTGCTGAGAAATGTGGATAATGTAATACACTCCTTAAAAAGAGTCCATTTTTTTTTTTTTTTAAAAAGTTCAACATTGTCTTAGACTTTTTAAATAGTTCATTGTGAGCTGAAGAAAACACATTTCCAACTTCCGCATTATGTTTACCTTGAATAAGAGCACTATCAATACCTTCGAGAAAGTTTTAACCAACTTACAACTGCTTGTGATGGATACGTATCAAACAAGGTTTCACAGACATGATGTTTGTATTTTAAATTTTAAAAATAAGATTGAGAATACAAGGAAAAACCATCATCATAATTTCCTATCCTGTTTTTGGCAAACAACAAGAAACATTGGTATTTCGTTAGAATTCAAGCTGCTAAGTTATTTTTTAATTTGTGTTACATATAATTTTGATGTTTGTATTTCGACTCAATTTCTCCTATTTTTCGATGTTTGAAGGCAAATACTCATAGAAAAGAAAACGGAAGCTGGCAAAACCATATATGCCCATTGCAGCTCAACGGCCTATCAAAATATTACCGTGTTGGTTCCAATAAAGCATTGTTGAAAAGACTTATTAACCAAAGACACAAACAATCTGGAAATGCACGTTTTTCATGAAAATCGACCTTAAATGTTTCCTGTAGACGATGGTAATTTGGGTACTAAACAAACATACTAAACCATTGTAAACATATAATCACTTTTCATTTGTTGTTTTTTTGTGTTTTTTTTCCTTTCTGCGAACAAACACATGAGTTTAATAATGGCAAGGCCAGTTTCGATTCAATGTCTCATTGAGTCAATTCTATGTACTCGCAGTGAAATAATTCCTTCCATGTGAATATTCCATCAAAGAACGCATAGGTCCCTAGGCAAAGATATGACGCGATGAAAAAAATCAGAACATCGTTCTAGTGGTTGCTCTATCATAAAAGGATTTACACTAAAAATTCAAAATGTTGATCGTTTACAGAGTCTGTTGAGCTTGACAGGTTTTGACGAAGTACTGGTTATTTATAGTGCATTAAAGAAAACCACATGCGGATATTCATGATGCTCAGAAACCACGCAAAGGTATAACTTAGTTACCGTACATCAGTTTGCATAGTATTTACTGCAGATGTAAACATTTCTAAGATCAATTTTAAGCTTTTTAAAGTTCCAACACTGCTCATTGAAATAGACGCCAAGTAGCTGCATGATCGTGATTCGCCAGGCAATAGGCGCGCTACGACTTTAACGACTTAGACGGCAGCGGAAGTTTCTGTTTCTGTTGAATACTGCGTAATCACTGCCAGGGCTGTTATAACACGCAGTCAGTGTGGAATGGAGGACTATATTTTGAAGTGAGCCTTTTGCACCAGCGCGCTAATTGGAATTTGATTGAGTCTCTCTTTGAAAACGTGGATGTCCTGTAATGGCACGCAGTGTCCGGTGGTAGAAGGTTCCATTCGCGGGTTGATTTTGGATAGGGAATACTGGTAACACACTTTATTGAATGGAGGAATTTTTCCAGATGAGGACCGTTTGTGCTTGTCCTTGTGCAACTATTTTGTATGGCGGAACTTTATGTTTGTCGGTTGATTTTTTGTACTTCTTTGAATATGGAAATTAGGCTAGCTTGGTTCGCGATTTTCAGCAGTCCCACTGGAGATTTGATAGCATGCTAGTGCCGCTGGGGGATCCCTGTTATAATCCCTCGAGGACAAACCTGGCAGCACGACGTTGGATCTTTCCAGGGACATTTTGTTGATATGGATGAGGGTCCCAAATTGCAGCACAGTATTCCAGTTTGGGTCTTACAAGAGTTTTTGTACGCTGTGTCCTTGACAGATTTTTACATGAGTGGAGGTTTTCTTCTCAAAATGCCCAAGATTTGTTGGCTTTAGATGAGATTTTGTTATGTGACAAGCCCAGCTGAGATATTTGCTAATCTCACTCCAAGCTATGGATATTTTGAACCAGTTCCAATGTGTGACCATTCATGTTGTAATTTGGATGTTATGGGTTTGATTTTATGCTGACATTCTGGCATAACATTTAATTAAAGTAACATGTAACTCAGGGCTAGGTACTGAGTTACAGAACGTTGGCCATTAAATGACTTCGCCATGTTTCCTGAACTCAGCGAAGTTCAACTTTGCAGAAGGATAACTTATCGTTAACTTTACTTTACTCCCCCTCAAGTACGTCCATGAAAGCATGTGTATCTGCACGATTCATATGATATCTTGATGTCAATTTCACTTACCGTATTCGGGAAAAATAGACATTTTTGTGGAGTCTGCGCATTATTACCTTCGCAAACCGTATCGTTGATAATAATCCAAGGGACTCCGTGATTCATATGCCACTCCACTGTCGAACGACGCATTCGGTGTTGTTTTTGCGCCAGTGGTTCTATATTTCCTTGACATGATGCTAAGCCACACCCTCTGCGGAGATATCTAGCGCTCCTTCTTTTAACATAAATTGACTTTAAATCCATTTTTTACGAAGGGGTTTTCTTTTTTGTGTGTGTGTGCATGTTTGTGTAAATGGCTTCGGAAGAGAGTCTCTAGTCCATTTCTGTCTATTTACGTCAAATTGAATTTCTGTTGTGTGCAACCTGTCCCCTCATTCCTCACGCGATCTATGTGTGTGGCCCCTGAACATATAAGAGAAGAAGTGGAATCGCGTGTATTATGGGACAAAATAGTCTACAGCCGAACCAACCGCTTTTCTCGCACACTCAGCGCGCCGTGTCGTTGTTGCGCAAGCACCACGCGCGTCGTCACGGTTGGTGCGCAAGCACACGTATATTAAAATCTGTGGCGTCACGCGTTAGGTTTATCACAGTGCTGGCATTTCCCCCCAGTGTTCCATTTGTCTGATCGCCGCTTTTTTCTGCAATAATTATGATGCGAAAATCAATCGATGGAAGAAACCATGCATCTAAAAGATTCCTGCATGCCTAATGCACAAAAAGTCTCCCAGTCTCCCCGATGACCCCTGTTAATGTTGCTTGAGGAAAATAGATATTTGAACCCGAGTGATAGCATGTGGCTCAGTTGTTATTGTTTTTTTCACTTCCGCTAAGTAATGACGAATAGACCAAATACGCATGCTCAGAAATATGCATTAAGGATTTTCCAATACGACGATACGTATACCAAATATGGTCGTGCCCAAAACTATGATAATTAATGGCGTATGCTCATTATAAATACTTTTGGGCACCTCAACTTTGGTTTTACGCTGTTTCGGGGAATCTTCGGGTCTGGGGTTATATTTACGTCATTGGTGTTGCCGTATTCCTGGCTAGTCAGAGGGGGGGGGGGGGGGGGGGGGGGGGACTATGGACCATAAATCAACAAATTTAGCTGTCGTCATTGTTTTAAATACAACAAGCAACGGGTTATTTCTGAATGGTTAGTCACGATTCAAAATTATCCGAATATTATAGACCTAGCTCACTCTTCACTTTTTGGGATAAGGCCAAACTTTTTTTTTTTTACTAGGAGCACGCCTAATACTTAATACCCAATATACCAACCGCATCATTATTTTACTTTTTTTGTACTGGCTGGCCGGCATCGTCTGAAATGTGTTTGGACACGTATAATTGTTCATCCGTGGTGTGCATTTGTTTAACCGTGTGTAACGAACCTTTAACTCGTCATTTATGCTTCCGGTTTCATTCGGTACTTCAATTCTGCTGGTTGGAATCGCTCACCTTCTATTTCTTCCGATTTTACAATTTGTGATATCAAATTGTTAAAACAAATGTATTTACAGTAATGTAAGCATTGCACAGATTGACATAAATGCATGTTGAGAGTGGCATATTGCCGGGAGTTTGGTCTCTTTACCCATTGCAAAGTTTGAGTTCATTCAATAACCGTATGTCACTCTTTCAATACAAAGACTAGGACATGAGAATCAACTGTTCGATAATGCCCCATTGCTATGATAAATGGATTCGAATGTCCTAGTGTACTAGGACTAAACATTTAGTTTGAATTGAAAGACATCTGCCATTGGGATTTCCATTTGGCAGAGAGAATCAATAGTATCAAAAGTAATGTCGACCACTCCACTGCACCTACTAGGGTAATTTCTGTAATGAACATGACAGTGACCATGGTGACTGAATCCATTATTTTTGGCTCAAAACACCACCCCGTGAACGAAGACAAGACAAGACACCCAACCCGTGCCTCATTGCCAGCACTGTGTGGTGCCGGTCCGTGTGCACGACTTGACTGGCGTGACGTGGTAATTGACACCGACCGCCGACGTGAACACGCGATTTAAAAAATACGCGTTGAGTAGGTTAGCCACATATACCTATACTATGTAAACCACCATTTGTTACCTTGTAAGACAATCGATAGGTATAATTATCCCATCTACTATCACATAATCAGCATACAATAACGGCGGAGTAAGTTATTAAAAGGCAAAATATTCCCACGGATCAGCCCCGAACACAACCTCTTCCCGTCGTTGTATTTTAGGGCAATAACATGTACAAGGTTGACATCCTACTTTTGAGCCGGTGTATCATGCAGGCGGTGTTGGTCGTGACTCCTGTATCATTGTGTAAATAATATAAAATCTATAAAAACAGGGGAAGTTTTCCCGGGATGGACGCTAGTGCATGTGTTTGTAAGGCTGTTTCCCGCATCGTTGTCACCACCCAAAGAACCCATTTTTTTTTGGTTACAATATCTACATGGAGTGCTTTATGGGTGACGAACAATATGTTCATTAAACTTTATTTCCAAAATGGAGGAGTCCAGGAAAAGGTCTATAGGCCCAAAACACTCACCCCCCTTTGAATACATTAAAACACGACACAGGGCATACTATCATAAACGCCCGAAAGTGGTGTTACACTTGTAACACTTGTTAACTTGTAAGACTTAAATCAATTATAGTTAATACTCTTGGTTCACTGTAGTTGTCTGCCGACTCTTTTCATGGCATTGTTAGTAGGGTCCTCTACCAAGAACAGGGAACCGTTTTTTGACACAAGGTCAGTTACTGTCAAGTGTAAGTAATATACACCACATGTGCTTATGTGTTGGCCTGGATGGTTTTTTTTTTGTTTTTGGCAAATACCTTTGCAAAGGGTCAACCATGCCACTCTGCAGTTCGTTCATATAGCAATACACCCTATTAATTTTACATAGGTTATAGTAAGGAGGTAGTGCAATAACCTATGATTTTGTCACACTGGAGTATGTTACCTTACCAACCGTCCCCCGTCTTAAATTTAGAAAGTTTTCTTTGCATGACTACTAAAAAATGATTCTTTTTTCTTTGAATGCCACTTCATAATTTTTATGAACTGTTGTGTATGTTGGGTGCATTTGTGTGTGTGTTTGCTGTGTGCGGTGTTTTTTTATGTGTGTAATTTGGAAATTAAATGTTACTGGTAAAAAATGCATGGTACATAAAATTAAAATGTTTCAAAATGGGGTATGATAGCAAACATTAAATGTAAACAGTTGGGGAGGGGGTTCTCACATTGGGAGGAAAGTCTGGTTATGTGCCGCCTATAGACCCCACTCATTTTCAGGCTCTTTTTTCATTTCCAGATGACCCCCATTTTTTAGACCATTTCATTTCCAGACCCTACTTTTCATCATTTTCAATGTCCAAAAGCCATATTCTACCAAATTTTCTTCCAAACTCCTCAAAAAGTAGCTTTAAATGAGGGAGATCGCAGCTTATTTTCTTAATTTTTCTGAAACCTAGTTTCAGCCCCCCCCCCCCCCCCCGGTAACAGGTTTATAAGAAAGCAAGAAAACCAAAATTGAAAAAAAATGTTGCTGAGATCCTGTACTTTACAAATTTTTTTATCAGTACTTCTACCTTCGTTTGACAGCTTTCAGTGAATCATACTTTTTCATGAATCTGTGGTTAAAGATGGGGAAGTTTTCCTAAATAATGGTTGATTTGGTGGTGAGTTGGTGGCTGAAAGGAGGGACTGCCTATATAAATGCAATTAAAGCTTCATAACAAGATCGGGTTTAATAACTCTGACCATTCGGACCATATATCAGGTCAACAGAGGATGTTATTTTTGCTTCGACCAATCCTGGAAATTGGGGAAAAAAGGGAAGGTGTCCAAATGGAAGAAATTCATTTTTCTCAAGTTTGTAATAAATTGAGAAACACAGCATTCTAATGTGTCCTGTAAATAATTTGTCTATTAATCTCCCTAAGCTGGGCCATAAACAAGCCCTTCCTAATCCTCAATGTCATCTAAATGTTACTGTTTAATCCTGATATACCACCTTAAGCAATAAAATGTCAAAAAAACTTAGTTTTTTTAAATCTATATTAGTTAGGTCTTGTAGTGTTTTTGTGCCCTTGGTTGCTGGAGTACTGAAATCAGTAGTTGACAAGGACAAAGTCAGTATTCCTGGTGTGGTGTGGTGGAGTTGTTGGTTGATGGTGGGGGTAGGATACAGGACCCAATGGGTTGGGTGATGGTGGTGGGAGCCCGTGGTTGATGAAAAGAGTGGCGGCAGCAGGGGATTCAAGTTTGTTGCCAGTAGTAGGCCACTTGCATTTAATTTGGCGGCCATTTTTACTTATTTTACTGTTTTTTTTTAGTACTGAGGGAAGAATTTGCATTTTCAGATAATAATGCGAAAAGCAGAAAAATGAAAAGAGATGATTAGAACGTTTAAAGTTATATCTAAGTAGATCCAAAATCGGAATTTTTGTTTTCTAAACTAAGTAATTGGACAAATCAAAGTAGGATTTGCAAAACTGTCTTGATTTGCCATTTTAGCCATTTGAGCCATTCTGGGGTGGAGGGGAAACCTTTTCAATTTTTTTTAAAATTTTAAAATAAAAAGTGCTTTACTTTTGGTTTTTGGAATACCTACTGGAAAACAAATTTGATTTTTTGTTGGCCTTAACAATGAACAATTGCACGGCCTATCGGCCAATATCCCAACCTCCTTCTCGGAAAAAGGACTAATTTAACTGGCGATCACGCAAAAAAAGGATCCCGCTGGTAGCAATATTTTTTGTTAGATCTCGGCGCAATTTCTCCCTAAAAAACAAGACGGGTCTGCTCCGTGATTTTTAATTAAAAGTGGAAATAATGCAGTTAAGGGATGTTAGGATATGAGAATTATCACTTAGCATGCCATTGTTGCTTGTACCTATAGTGGTTTACCTATTGCACAACTTAACACCACACTTCTGGAGTAAGCCACAGCACCTTGATGCTCCTCGTTTAAATTTCACAAAGATCCCATATTTTGTGAAAAATTTACCACTAGTACTCTCACACAAACCCTTATTGTTTGGGGAAAATTTCGACAATTTCGACCAAAGGACCTAGAAAATTTGCAAACATCTCACCCAAAGACCCCATTTTGGGGGGAAATTTTGCAAAATTCTGTCAATCGGAAAACCCCATATTTTGATGGCCAGGCAATTGGCTGTCTATGAATCTACCCAACGACCCCTATTCAGTTTTCAGTCCGGGTTTCATTCCTCTGTCACGAATGCCCCGGTTTGGAAGCGCGAGCCTTACACCATATCCATTTCATATGTGAGGCTGCCCCTCCCGGGAAAGTTTTGAAAAGGATCAGACAAAATCAGACAAAGAACCAAAGCGGGGGGGGCGGAACAAACAAACAAACATAACAAACAACAACAAACAAGCTCAAAAGCTTTCAATTTCGTTATTAGCGCAAAATTAGTAGTTGAGAGGAGTTTGAAAACCGAACCGGGATCACGAATTTCTCTTAAAAAGAAGTGCAAATGAAAAAAGCAAACCTTGTTTTGAACCGGCCTGCTATCGTAATCGTCCCGATCCCAACCATGCTTTAATCCTGCGTTCTCCTTTGCTTCCTTTCAAAAATTTATCATCTATCTTATTGTTAGGAATAAAGCCTCTCTTTCCCCCTCTGGGCGTGATCCTCCATAAACAAATCACACTAAATTAAAATTCCAGAAAGGGTAAAACAAAATATGGCAACTGAGTATTTAGGCACTTGACATCAAATCTTGGGCAAAAATAATTAAGCGTTTAAAACGTACGGCGCGAAAAACGAAAATGCTGGGTCTACATGGACCCCCCTTATGCACTAAGTTATGTGCATAAGGGGGGGGGGGGCAATTGCCTAATTATCAGTGCGCATATTTTGGTGAAAAATAAAATTTAAGTGACCATGGATTTTTATACTAATTATCATAATACGCATTTTGGTGCTGGGCGATTGACATTGTTTTGTCCTTTCTGGAATTATTGTTAGCAGTGTCAGTCATTAGGCATTTTTATTGGCCTACTGTATGAGCCCAAATTTGTATGGAAAAGTCCTTCGGGAAAGTGACATTTCATTTATTGAGGGATAAATATTTCGTCATAAAGATGTTGTTGAACGCTATTTTGAATTGGGCAACCATTTTATTTTTCCTGTTATGTGATTGTGTTGATGTACCCCATCCGACCAAGAGGTTTTGGTTTTTTAAAGAAAATTCCAACCGGCAAAAGTGTTTTGTAGAGACGGGGGAGGAGGCCCCTGGACATTTATGGCATGGGGCACGCGGACTTGACATAAAATATTTGTGACATAACACCAAAACCCATAGTCAGAATCAACTGTAAGTTTGGAAAAAAAACCTTTTCTCGAGCTATCTAGCGAACCATATTAAACCCAAAATTGAGAAGATGCTAGGATCACGATATGTATACCCTTACGGGATTTTGTGGATCTGATGGAGTCATAACTGCCGGATGACGGGAACTTTATACGGGAGTTTGAGGAGTTACGAGAAAAAATATGACGGGACTACGGTTTAGCACACGGGGAGTACTTTTGAGAGAAAAGGTTGAATACGGAAAGTCATTTTTATGCTGGATGAAATATTGACGTTTTGTTATTATATAGAAGATGGAAACTACATATGAGGTACAGGATATGACTGTAATTACGGGAACTTGCGTCATGAAAAAAGCTACGAATACGAGATGTGACTCGATTGAGGATCAAGAAGGAGTCATAAACC
Source organism: Ophioderma brevispina (assembly GCA_023653785.1). Lineage (NCBI taxonomy): Eukaryota > Metazoa > Echinodermata > Ophiuroidea > Amphilepidida > Ophiodermatidae > Ophioderma > Ophioderma brevispina. The sequence goes on along the minus strand of JAMKCH010002257.1, from coordinate 4,992 downwards.
GAAGGATGCCGGGAACTATACTGAAGTTTGAGGAGTTATAGAAAAATTGAGTACGGAAAGCTGGGATACGGGGAGATTAAGCCTATAAGGAAAATGGGAAAAATATTAAATATAAGAAAAGGTACGGGATGAATGAAATATTGAGTTTTATTATTTAGAATATCAGAAACTACATAAGCTACAGGATATGACGGAAACTACGAGAACTGGAGGTTATTGAAACAAAAAATTAAGTTACGGGATGTTGTACGGGGGGGGGGGGTCACACAACAGGATGATGAACCTTCTACGGGAATTGAGTGTTTCACTTCTTCAGTGATCGTTTCTGTTTCAGTAATCGTTGTCTATTCAGTAATCGATCAGTGAATCGCTCCCGTTACACTCAGCTATCATATTTCGCTATGCAAGCCCAGACATACAAGGTATAATGGGTAAAGTAGTTACTAGCTAGCGGGTGTAAACCAAACATTAGCATAGCTCGAAGATAATGGTTCACCAAAAAAAATACATTATTTGCTATAACAAGTTGATAATGGCATAAAACTGATAAATACGATGAACAATACAGGACTAAGGTAACTGCTGTGACAAAACGGATGGGACATGAAAAGTGGCAGCCACTAGCAAGATCAAATGAAAACCTGATGAATGCAAACGAGGCGGGAGTGCCAACTTAGTCATCTTTATATCAGCTTGATACGAGGGCGTTCATTCACCAACATACGCACCAAGTCATCCCAATGGAATAGCGGCCATATTCAGTTTGAGAACTTCTTTTAGGAAGCGAAAAACACTATCTTCCCATACCCCTGCGCAACTTATACCAACATACCAAGGACACACACACTCAATACCCCCAGACCACACCTCCTACCCACAGACCATACCCTGGACCACACATCGTACCTGGACCAACACCACATACCCACGGAACAACACCCATACCCACAGACCACACCCCACACCCACAGACAACACCCCCATACCCTGGGGCAACACCCATACGTCCAGACACACCCCACATCCCCAGACCACACACCCATATCACTGGACCACACACCAACACCCTCACAAGTGTCAGTCCTATACAATACCCTGACCACACCCCCATGCGGACCACATATCATCCGGACCACACCCCATACCCCGAAACATACCCATACCCCAAACCACACCCAATACCACGGGCCAAGAAGTTCCAAGACCAAACCCTATATCCCCAGACCACACCCCATATCCCTGGACCAAAAACCACACCCTCACAACTGTCAGCCATGCCTAAACCCCGACCACCACCCATAACCCGAAGCCCCACCCCCTATGGACCACATCGCCATACCCCCGGACCACATCCACTACACCGGACCACCACCCCATTGACCCCCGACAACACCCCATACCCAGGCCAAACCCCGACCCCCGGACCACACCCCACATACCCCAGGACCACACCCCATCCCCCAGCAGACCACACCCCATAACCCCGAACCACACACAATACCCCCGGACCACACTCCCTACCCACACCTCACAGGCCCACAGACCACACACCCATACCCTGGGGCAAACCCATCTGCAAGACCACACCCCATATCCCCAGACCAACCCCATATCACCGGGCCATCCGGCCACACACCACACCCTACAAGTGTCAGCCCCATGCATACCCCGACCAGACACCATACCTCCGGGCCACACCCCTAGGGACCGTCATGTCCATACCCCCAGACCATACCCCATACCCCTTGACCACACACCCACTACCCACAACCACACACACCCGCAATACTCCCATTCAGCCCTGTGTTACGTACAAGATCTCCAGGTTTTTGATCACAAACATTGTCAATTTACATCATGAAAATAGGTCAAATTGCTAATTAATTATGCAAATTAGTACTTAAATGCATATACACAGTTTGGTAAATCGAATCAGCTCGATAATCTGTAGCCCCCCGCGCCCTCACAAGTTTCTGGCCCTGTGTGACTCACAGATCTCCAGATATTTTGTTCACAAGAAAAGGCCTCACGACGACGCCGACGACACAGGACCATGCTGTCACTACGGTCCTATCTCTCGGACGACCTAAACAAAAGTAAGTTTTGGATTTTAAAAAAAAAAACTGAGAACGTAGTGTCACAATATATGAATCCTGATTACCTTTCAACTGACATTAAGCATGATAATCATCCTTATTACTCTTTGATTTTAAAAGAATGAACATTTTTCTAGACTCACGATAGTTTTTGGAATAGCGTTCGAATGACCTTGTGTTTAAAATGTTTTCTTGGCGAGAACATTTGGTGAAATTATAGATGGTCCACCTACTCATGATTCGTATGATTAGTGAAGTATTTAAGAAATTTCTGGTAAAATATGTTATTCTATTTGTACATAAAAAGTACAACTTGTAGTTTATGAATACTCTGAACAGAGAGGTTGAACAGCAATAAAGGAGGTATGGGCGAAAAAATTGGGAATTTGTACAAAGTGCGTGTGGGTTTCGTTTTGCTAATGTGGATGCTTTCAAAAATGATGGTGGTGAGCCCCCTATTACATACATACATGGAGGGATACAAGACAAGCTGTAAAAGTGGGTTATAAGTATAGAGAATTCCGTAATTTTGAAACGATACTGGGGGAAATAGAAGTGTAGACTTCATCTATTGTTACACCAAGAAAGTGTAATGAACACGTGCAATCCTTGGTGTTGTCATATAGATGTCGCAATTGGAAATTCACGATTGTCGTGATTGTATTTGTACATCATAAAGTTTGTTTTATTTAACACTTAAATGGTCAAGGGGAGGAAGGTCCATATTCCATATGGACTCTAATATCAGCGCGAAAACGCAATGAGACGACCCGTTGTTTCTTGCTATTGTCAATTAAAAAAGGAAATATGTAATGATTCTGATATTTGGAAAATTTGTATGGATGGAAAGCCTAAGTAACGTATTCATATAATCAAAAGAAATTGAAAATTGTCCACATTTGTTGAGTATTTTGCCCTTTTAATTTTCCGCCCAATACTTTTCACTTAACTCGAAACGATTCCGACAAATCCAAAACGCAGGCACATGGTGACGTCAAGTGATGACCATCCATATTTACGTCGTCGTGACCATCATATCGCAGTGTTGCCACTTCCTATACCCTATCGATGTGTTTTTATATCAAATAGAATTAACACATAACGAAATGAAACAAATATGTCATTCTGTTAACTTATTTTCAAATTTTAATTATTACGTTCATTAATCCCATCAATATTACCGTGTCAGCAATAACAATTTCGAGTCCACACGATGTTTTGGTCATCAATTTGACGTCACGAGGAGAGCAAAATTGGGCGCTTTTGATCAATGAAGAAACACGTGGCGAAAAATCCGCCCGTTTTCTTCCTCTATTTTGTAATTTACGTCAAATTGTATTATTTTTTTTAAAAAAAAAAAAAATGTATGTACATATATTTTATGAATGTACGTCCAAAACTGAGCTTGACAAAAATCTTGAACATATTTCCTTGAACTTGTTCTTCGCATCCTTTTCCCTGTGTGCGAAGAAAGGTCCGTCCGCGCTGCAGAGATATTGCGTTAGGGTCATATGGACCCCCTGACCACCAATTAACGGGCATACCATGGCAAAAATCATTTTCCACATAAGGTGACCTTAACTTTTGGTGGCTATTCCTGTATTTGGACTTATGATACTATCACAAACAAAATATAATTAAATAATCATAATGTTTCATTAACCAATTATATGAATATTAGTAATTTTGATCCGTAATCTCTTCCCTGTACAAATCAATGGTAGGCTTAATGGTAAATACATAGCGCTGAAAAACAGTAGTAAAAATACTAAAATTGTCACACCCAATGTTTTTGCTAAATATAGGTTAAATTGAACATTCGTAAAGTAAAACACTAAACAACTAGTAGTTTAATTTTTTAGTGCATCATGTTGGAGAAAATCAAAACAAAATGGCCTCTTTTCGTTAAAATTGTGGCTATGAAAATCAATGTTTTGCCCCTAATTTCAAGAATATTTTACAATTTGTTAAACTCTGAAGTTCAAAACTAAACTCGAACTCGAAGTCTTTTGGATGATGCTAATAGATTTGTATCATCCGTAACTGTGTAGAAAGATAAGAAATTTGAATAAACAATTCGTTTATATATGAAATAAAAGGGGACCCAAAATTGAGCCTTGTGGTCCACAATTATGGTCGTGTAATGGTGATTTGTAATTGTTAAGTTCTGTTGGTTGATAAATGCACTACCTCGAATCTATATACAGTGTGATGAGTTTAGACAGTAGAATTTCATGGTTTATAGTATCGAATGCCTTTGTGATAGATCGAAAAAAATCCCAATACATACTTTTTAATTATCATGGCAGTGTTATTTTAATAAATAAGGCTTCTATGATTGCCATGTACAAGATCTACGCTGGTGTGGGAACGAAAACCAAAATTAACGATCATAAAGTAAATTAAAACTGGAGATACAAAAGTAAAGAGATTGTTTTATACACAATCCGTTCAAGAATATTGGAAAAATAGAATAGAAATTGGTACTATAGTTGCTAACGGTCATTTGAGTTACCAGGTTTATGAAATTGGTCCCGCCTTTGCAATTTTGAGTTTATCCTTACAATGACGGTAACTATACAAGATGATTAATATATGAACCATGGTAAAGCCATAATTTTCTTGACTGATTTGATAACGGACAAGATAGCTCATCACGTTACGCGCTCGACTCAGTGTATGCTCATCCATCGGTATAGGCGTTCGTTCGAGCCCACGTGAGCTTCAGCTACTTGTAATTTCCCTGGACAAGAAATTAACCGCTTAGTTTTCCCGATTTACCCATGCGATATTTGGGAAGCTGATCCCGGCTGCGATGGTTTGTCTGCCGATGTAGGTTTGCTGATAGGGAAAGCGCTTATCCCGATCTGCTGCATCCCTTGAAATGAGCTAAATG
>JAMKCH010002256.1:0-46432 GCA_023653785.1 Ophioderma brevispina | reverse complement strand
GAATGCTGCCAAAACACCAAATCAACCATAAATAAGGGTGATTTTTTGGTGAAAATTCACTGATTTGCTAAAATGGGGTTGTTTGGTGTTTTTTTTTTTTTTTTTTAATATTTTTCTAAAAAGGTTGCGTCTCGGCTTGTGGTTGTGAAAGGACTTCAAATTGTCGAAAAAGGGAGTCTTTTAAACCGTAAAATTTGACTTCCGGTTTGTGGGTGCTGCCATCTTGGAATGTGGTAGTTGACCTCTTTGATATTTCTATGTAAATTATTTATTTCTTGGTGCTAAGGAATTGAAACAAACGAGGAGGCCTACTGCAAACATTCAAGATTGATTTATCCTATGATGTAATTCATTTTAAATTTTCATTAATGCCTCATCAACGTATTATTGGACGCACTAATTGGTGACCATAATTTACGACATTTACCAGTGGAGTGTCATGTTGGAATGTGTAGTTTGACCTCTCTTGATAATTCTAAGTAAAATAATGTATTCTTGGTGATAAAAAGAGAAACATCGAGGACCTACTACAAACATTCAAGATTGAGTTATACTATGTATTTTAATTCATTAAATGTTAATAATGCTAATTAACGTATTATTTTGGGACGCAAATAATCGGTGAAATTTCGTTTGTAGGACATTTTATTCGTGTTTGGTAAGTTTAACCTCGCTGATATTCGATGCTGCCTATAACTCTTTTCACGTATATAACCATCGAGTTTCTAACTATATACCTGCAAAGCGCTGTGAATCGGATTTCAGTCTCTGTCACCGAATGCCCCAGGGGTTGGAAGCGCGAGCCTTATTACATTGGTGAGTGCCCCCGGGGCGGGACACCAATTGTTCCACCACCAATTTTTTGTTATAATCCGTTAATCAGTGTGAAATGTGAAAATAGTCTTTCAAATGACTATTTGTTTGAATTTTTCAAAAAACAAAAAAACTAAAAATTTCATTTCACCAATTATGAAAATAAGGGTTTAACGTGTTTAAGGCTGCTGCTTTCAAAGCTAGGGGCATGCAGTGATAGACGCAGCTGCCAAAAAAAGGGGTTCTTGGGGTGAAAGGCAGCCAAAAGCCCATAAAATTATAAGGGGCGATTATTTGTTTGAATTTGCTAAATTTTTAAAAAGGGTATCTTTGGGTGAAATTTGGAGCTAGGGCATTTCAGAGAATGTACCAAAAACAGGTTATTATTGGGTGTGAAAGGCAGCCAGATTACCCAAAATAAGGGTGATTTTTGTGGAAAGTTGCTATTTTTTTTTTAAAGAGGTCGTTGGGTGAAATTTGGCAACCATTTCTAAAAAGTAGAGGTCTGGGGGTTGAAAAATTAAAAATCGTGAAAAAAAAGCGAGTCTTGGATGGCTGCGATGGTAATTTTCAATAATACAGGGCCATGGGGTGGAAAATGGATGCTGGGTGTTAACAACCATATATAGGCCTATAAGTGTATCATCAATGGAAACCCTTTTCCCTGTGTAACCCCTTGGAACATGTAGCAAATATCCCATCTATAGGTGCTGGCCTATCGGACACTTAGAGATGGCCCAATGGCGTAGGCAACAGTTCTAGGGAGAAAAAAACGTGTTCAGGGGAAATCAGCACGGTCAGTGGGAAATTTCGTCCCGACTGATTTTTCATGATTCCCCATCAAAATTTCTGATTATACCGGACCTCATATTTCTTCCCAAGAGAGCTTGTCTGATTTTCCCTTTTTCTATGAACAACCGTGAAGTAAACCCTATCCTCCGACCCCAGGTACGACACTGATGTTCTTTGGGAGTTCATAGCGAGTTCCTTGCTTCATAGCTCATTTTGAGAAAGGGGGCCTAAACCTTGCCAGCTTTTTGACTTAACATATTTTAAGGATATTAAGTTAAAAATAAATAAATGTGTGTGTGTGTAAATAAAATAATTTTAGTCTAGGGAGTTTTGCATTATAGAAACTGATCACCGGTTTGTGAGCCGCTCCCATTTAAATCTAGCTAGCGGATCATCTCCCCCGCGCTAACGCGCGTAGCAACCGCTATCTATAACTATAGATATCGAAAGATGTGTACCATATTTCAGGTAATACCCCTTCCCACGTGTCTTCGATGCTCGGTTTATGGTATTCAACTGCGGATAGATGATTTAGATTTTCAGTGAGATTTTGCAAATACACGTTGTAAACATAGCTTAACATGTTGTAACGGTAGTAGATGCGTATTGAATTCTGTGGTATTACAAAGAGTAATACGTAAATTGAGGGTACAGTTTCATAGGTACGAGTTGTCGTCCATGTTCGAGCCTTAATTACCCATGGTCCTTAGAGTTTTGACCTTTGTGCTATTTCTATGTAAAATTATTATTCTTTCTTGGTGATAAAGAAGCATAAGAAGGCCTACTGCAAAACATCAAGATTGATTTATACCTACGTATTTTTAGAATTCATTAAAGACTTTCTAAGGATCACCATCTGCCCCCTTATTTTTGACGCAAAAATTCGCGACCTTTTTGTTCGCGCGTAATCGTGATCGCGTTTGACATCTTGATATTTATTTCTAAAATTATTTATTTTTTGGACAAACAAATAAGAGGATAAATATACCATTTGCCCAATTTTGGTATTGCAAATTGGTCGGTTTTTTTTTCAAATATTCTCATTGCCCGATTTAAGGTCTATAACGATTAATTTTGATAGAATTGCCCATCAGGGTTTCTCAACACAAATGCTATACAGGGTCGTGCGTACACGGGTCCCATTTTCAGCCTTCTGGTATAACATTTTTCATATCAATTTTAGTATAGCAATGGTTGGTTTTTTTTTTTCAAAAGTTTTCTCAAATTTGTTGGAAAATTGGTCAAATCTTCTCAATCGGAATCAAATTTCCTAACAATTGTTGGAAAATTAGGGGCAAATTTCTTTCAATCCGAAATTGACATGCTTCCTCGAGCCAGGCGAGTGCGCAGGGGGGGGGGGTGGTCCTCATCCTTAAATTCCCCACAAAGATCCACGTTTTGCTTAATTTGTTGACGAAAAGGCCCACAATTGTAGAGAATTTTGAAAAGAAAGCCCATTGTTTGGTGATGAGATGTTTGTCAAAAGTCAACAAACGTACCATGGGTGGGGTGGGGGGGGGGGGGAAAGAATCCCACTTTTCGCCAAAAAAGTCCACTTTTCCGAGGTCCCGCAGGGGTCCCTGGGACAAGGCTCAAGAGATTTCCCGATTCATGTGCGAGCATCTTGTCCTCGAAGGCTACGCGGTGTGGGGTCCAGGGGCCCACTTTAGAGCCCTGGTGGGGTCTAGATAGGGCGAAGCCCCGGCGTGGGTGCGGGGCGAAGCCCCCGGAAGCTCCTGGGTTTGCCTCTTAGAAGGTAAAAGTAGTCTTTCAGAGAACAAGTTTCAAGGCTCAAGAGGTTTCCTCCCGATTGGGGATGATTATGTGCGAGCGTCTTGCCTTGAAAGCCTATACGGGTGGGGTCCCATGGGTCCGCCTTAGGGCCCCTGGTGGTCCGTGGCGGAGCTCCCGAAGCTCCTGAATTTGTGCATCTTAGCCCAGCGCCACATGTCACTATAATTCATTTGACGCTACTAATTAATATTGCCTTCCTCTTTCATCTTCTCCCTTAATTCTCCTTCCCTTTTCTTTTTCCCTCTTCTCTCTTTCCATTCTCTTTTTCCCTCTTACTTTTCTCCCTTTCCCCGTTCTCTTCTCTTCTCCCTCGTTTGTCCTCATCGTTTGTTCCCTTTCTTCTCTCTCCCTCGTTTTTTCTTGCTCTTTTTTCCGCTCTTCTATTTCCTCCTTTTTTTTTACCTTCCCCCATTTTTTGCTCCCCTATCTCATTGTGGTGTGTGTGTGGGGGGGGGGGGGGCACTGGTTCTGCACGTCCCCACCCCTCCAAATCTTCTGCTTACGAGCGGCCCTGCCTCGAGCCATCATGATTTACCTCATTACAGTTTTTATTGTTTGAATCATTGCAGCCTATTTGCCCATAATAAGAGGGCTGCTTTCAATTCATCCACCACCCCTTGTGACAGCGAAACAGGTAAGGAGATGGTTTGGATAAAACATTTTACTTTTTTATTTTTTTTATTTGTCTTAAAAGAAAGATTTTGCCTCAAAATTTTCCGATTTTGCCGCAATTTCTTCAAAGGGGGTAGGCCCCTACTCTGCATACCTCCCCCTCCGCAGTCCCCCCCCCCCAAGTCACTTAGTGGCCCCTTTCCTCCGACCCCAGCTACCAACTGAGGGGGTTTTTTTTGGGGGGGGGGGGTGGTCTCACTCCTTAAAAGCAAGATATACACCAAGTCACTCAGTGCTGCCCATTGCAACTTTGTCCCATTTCTCTTTTCCGAATTCCTTTGTTGAGAACGTCCGTATTTCATTAAAGTAACCCAACTGCACTTCCCTTCCTAGCCGGTGCACACCAGCGTGCTTAAGGTTATATTGGCTGTTGAGTTTGGAATTAGTACACTCAACCTCCTATTTCTTGTGTAAAGGCAGTCTTTTTTGACGTGGCAAGTTGGTATTGCTTAGTTCGTTTGTTTTTCTTGCTTGATTTCTTATTGTTTTGGAGATTGTCCTATTTCATATTCAGAGAAGTCCGGTCGAGTGCAGATACGGAATAATGCCCAATCTCGTTGTAACCTCATCCACGCGGCGTAATTCTTTTCAGTAAGAACGTGGTTTTTGTTTTTTTTTGTAACAAAGAAAAGACACGTATCAGTTCTATTGCCATTACAATTAAGAAACAACCTGTTAAGTTCTAAGCTGATAAAGATTCCATTCAGCATCACTCAGAAACCTTAAAACTGGTAAAAACTCCTGGAAAACCGCGTAAAAGAACGCAGAGCAGCCTCCTTGTGCAGCCTATCTATTTATCTAACGGCCGCAGCCGAGATGCTTTCACCATGTTAGTCCAATGTCCCTTCTTGTCATTAAGTTGGGGATGTCGGTTGAATCCTGCTGGATGTCTTCGAGCAATCACATCAATTTAGTTAAAGGGGCGATGACCCCTGTTTTGGCATGGTAATTCCAAAACGTGACGTCCTGAGACTACTTGAATCATCGCACGATGACAGTGACCGGCAAATCTTGCACGCGGTTGGGCACGAAGATGAAATTGGAGGGAATTCTCCATATATCTGTGCTCCGGTCTTGCACTCGCGCCAGGATATGTTTTGGTGTAGGTGCCATCCACAGTCTATCAGGTATCTTTCTTCTGGTCCGGTCTCAGATTCATATAACATGATACTCTCACTACACCCTCTGAAGAATGTCAGCTCTGGGGTGAATGAGATACCATATTGCCATAAGTGGTGTATTTATTGCAGAGCATTCCAAGCTTGTCCTTTGCGTGACAGGAAGTCTTTCTTGCTGTCGCAACATCGGACCCTAGATACTTGAAGTCCTTGACCTCTTTGGTTGGGCTACCATCTGTTGTGTCAGATAGGTTGATGATCATTTTCCTCCTGACCGTCATATATTCAGTCTTCTGGGCCCTTTATATGTAGCTGACTTTTGTCCCTGCATCATTCTCTGAGTGGGTTGTAGTAGTCTTGTGCACCACATTCATATCAGGTGTTTAGAAAAGCTAGATCATCTTCTTAGTCTCAAGGTCTGTGATATGCTTACTTTGGTGACGTATAGAACGCTTGGGTTTTGATGGTGATTCCTTGTCGTCCTTGATGTCAAGACTCTGTCTGAAGGATGTATCAACCCGCGACTACAAGAGATAGGGAGCAATAGTATCTCTTGGAGGATTCCAGTAGTGGTTAGGAACTCCTTTGTGGGTCCGTCCATGGTCTGCACAAATCTATATAGATGGGTTGTCATACATGCTTGCCAATCTGGGACCACGTAGTTGGCGAGAATATGCAGCAGTACATCCCTGTTTACACTTTCAAAGCCTTGAAATCTACAAACCCAATTGAAGCTTTTTCTTGGAAATTCTCAACTCTTCTATGATCTTTCTGAGGGCATGTATCTGAGGTAGTGTTTATCTGCTTGCGAAAACCGATTCTGGTTCCGCGTTAGAATGGATCTATCATGAGGAGTGATTCTGTGAGCAGGATGGGAGTTGTAATCTTAAGGCCAGTGGTGACAGTGTGATTCCTCTGTAGTTTGGTTGTTGGGGGTTTCTCCTTTTCTTTGTAGAGGAATGATTAATGATGTTGAAAAAAGGCAGCTGGTTTGTTTCCCATGTAGTTGTTTTGTTAGCAAAATTCTAAACATTTGATCATGGAATATGTGGATTCGTTCCAGACTACTTATACTGCAGGAATGGTTGTCGGGACAGGTGTCTTGTGTTGTTCAGTTTCTCATGCAGATCTGAAACTCCTCTATAGTGTAAAGGTCCAGTCTGAATGGGAAGGGTGTCTGCTATCTTTGTGATTGAAGAAAGGGTTCATCAATTTAGTGTTTTCTGAACTGGCTTGCCAGATAGAAACTCAAGTGCTTTGAAACCATTGTCATGCGCTCTTCAGTTTGTTTGCGCACTTTGATTCTTATAGGTGGGGGTGGCCTTCTTATTTCGGTCAGCTCCCTCAAGCGCCTCCCCAGGCAGGCAGCAATGCTTGTTTCAGATGTAGGGCGGTCAATTGCTTCAACCTTTGACTTCACATGCTCCTCAATCACCACATTGTAAGCAATCATCAGTTCAGCCTTAGCACATCAAGGTTCTGCTTGGGCTTCTAATGGATTTAGTACGGTGTTTCTTGACTTCAAGTTTTCTCTTGTTTTGGCTGACTTGTCGTGTGGAGGCAAAGGCATAGTCTTCTTCTTTCTTCTTGTAGCGTCTCCAATGCCATTTCTTTGTTGGCTGAAGAAGGACATCATATCTGCACATGTGGTTCTTGTCTTCAAGCTCATCAACAAGAGTGTGAACCTGTTAATGTACTGCTACCGTATACTGCTCACAAAGCTTTGTATCCCCCCACTACCTTCCTCCAGTTACTTGTTTCCATGGGATCTCTGGGAGGGGGTTGTACCTGAGATAACTTATCTGGCTCATGCAAGAGACAATTCTGTGATCAGACGTAACAGCTTCAAAGTGTTGTAACTCTTGAGTTCTTATGCTGTTAATAATCACTTTACCATAATTAGTCCATTGGACACTACCAGAAGTAGTCCCATTGGACACGTTCTCCCGTTTGGGCGGCGGTGTGTCCACAGTCTACTGCTTGATTTTTTGGATTCGGTATTAGTGGCAACAAGGTAAATTGTTCCATGAAGTCCTTCAATGATTGTACAGCCTACATAACAACTTAAAGAGAATTGACACACAGAATTGAATACCTACATAATTTTAATATGCCCGAAAATGGTGGGCAACCACCGGACTCGAACTGCAACAACGACTGTCCAAAGTAAAATCAATAATGTTATCGCTTTATACGCTGCGCCACAGAGGAAGCTTCAGACAGAGACGCGATTTGTTGTATACGCATAGTAAGTGATGGATCAGTAGTGATGTGTGTAAACACAAGAATCCCGTTAAAACATAATTTTTCTTTGCAAATGAGTCCATTATATTCAATGTTGCAGGTAAAGGCCATCATGCTGATAAAGATAAATAATGGTACTACATTTAGGCCATCTTCATTTTTCGTAATACAGGCTGTAGGTCTGTGAGACCGCTTTTTTTTACGTTTCCTTGCCACTATTATCGTTACAAATACAATAGACCGTTGAAAACATTTCTACTCGGCGTTTCCTCCGTTTCCTTAATTCATATCTTGCTCATGAATGTGTCACATATACTTTTGGAGGGTTTGAAATACCTGTTGTCCTGTTGTATTACGATTAGTTAACGATTTTTTACGATGCTTCCACCTAGTTGTTTTACTCGTACAAAACACAGAGTCAAACAGAGGGAAGTGGTTTGCTGTTAATATACTCACGGATTAGTGCCACTTGTATCATGGGCGTTCTGATACTTTTTTTGCTGTTTTTCTGTTTTTGGGGTGGTTATTTTTAAAACGTGGTGCCACACTGACCGTGTGTCTTAATGTATTGTATTCCCTTGAGAACCCCTCGAGAATTTTCAATTGCAAATGAGACGGCAGTCGCATGAGGTCCGTTATGAATGGAGTCTAATTAGGCTTATCGGTTTATAACATCGACAGATTGACCCAATTCACATAGAGGAACATCTTATAACTGGTAGATTGCTATTCAAGCAGGTACTGTATGACCAAGGGGGTGAAACGAATTAAAAACCGTCGTCCGTGCTGGGTGCTGACATTTTGAATTATGCACGGAATAATAATTCTCAGTTTGGGTGCTTGTCTACACACATAATGTCAAAGCGATACAAAACAATCCGCCAAATATCAGTTGTGGATGTTGGGGCTATTGGGTGGTTACTTTGTCCTACCCATGGGCCACACAACGAATGAATGACACATCGTCGTCTTGATTAAATAAACCGACTCAATGGAATACATCTTTTCACCTAAGCGCGCATTGCATTATGAGAAAAAAAGAGTATCTGAGCACAATGATACAGTTTGCACTATAATACACCTGGCCACCTATAACACATACATTAATTTGTATCACTACGATTAGTGTATATATGCAAAGCGCACCCAAGTAGTGGAAGAAGCGGACGGCAGCATGTTTCTATTGGTGGCTACTTAGGTTTTCTTTGTGGTCGGCAAAAAAAAAAATGCGAGACGGTGAATTTTAAAGATTAAGTACGTTTGCCTCTCTATCTATATAGAACATCTTTGGTTAGTGATGACTCAATGTATACACTTCATACAGTGCTATACAGAGTGGTACAGTGGAACTGGTTACTGTTCCTTTAACGTAATTGTAAACGCGATTTCCACCCTTGATTAGGATATGTGTTTCTTCTTTGCTCTAAAATAACTTGAAAACATTTATTTATAAATGCCATGGTTGGATTCGAACCCGTGATTACCCGCATTATAAAATCAATGCTCTTATCTACTACACTAGCGAGGGAGATGTGGAGGGTGATTGATTTTAATCCTACATAAGCTTCACGGAATAAAGCGATCAACTAATATTGTGATATGATAGCACTGTCTGAAGTGTATACATGAGTCAGTTATAAACCACGGGGGTGAAATGCATTCAAACCAGTGGTCCGTGCTGGGGGCGCTGACATTGTGAATATTGCACGGAATAATTATAGCAGTTTGGGTGGTTGTATAAACACATACAATGTCAATTCGATACAAAACAATCCGCCAAAAAATCAGTTGTGGATGTTGGGTGCTATTGGAGTGGTTAAATTTTGGTCCTACCATGGCCACACAACGAATGAAATGACACATCTGTCGTCTGATTTTTAAATTCAACCGCCTCCCCCTCATGAATAACATCTTTTCACCTAAGCGGCATTGCATTATAATGGAAAAGAGATTGGCACAATGACTCCAGGTACTACTATTATTACACATGGCCACCTAAACCCATACATTAATTTGGTTCACTACCCTATTAGTGTATTGCAAGCGGCACCACAGTATGTGGAAGAGCGGAGCCGTCGGCAGCATTGGCTGTCTATGGTTGGTACTCTATAGTTTTCTTTGTGGTCGGCACAACATGCGAGGCGGTGACATTTCTAAAGATACGTACGTTTTGGCTCTTATCATTTCTATCGAACCTCTTGGTTAGAACAGGTACCTGCTGAATAGCAATAGCATTTACCAGTTAAACAGGTTCCTGCTATGTGACCTGGGGTGACAATTATAACATGGGCAGTTTTCCCCTGTTATATTGATGAATCAAAAAAAAAAAGATCACATTCGTGTGTCGAGTTCCGACAACACCAATTAAATCGCATGTAGATTTGTTTGTTTGAACGACTACTCGCATACTTTTTGTTTGTATGCTCGTTTTCCTTGATAAAAGTTTCACTGGTTTGTCTTACTATGAGTTTCGATTCTAAATATTTTTAAACAACTTGGACATTACCAAATTGTGGTCGCATTTCCGTTCTAATAACAGTTTTGTTTTTTTAAAATCCCATTTGTTATTTTTATGAGATGCATTAATGTAAAATCAAACTGCACAAAAACTCTTGATGTTGCCTATCTTGACATAACTGAATACTGCGAAAATACATATATAAGAGATTTGGAGAAAGTTTTGAACATATAGAGCATTATACTTCCATTCCATAACTTCAATGGCCCGTTGACGCGTAAGTAAAGAAATGATCTTACTCTTGTGTAATATTAATGTGCTGAAAGTCGTTGGCTACCGACCGGACTCTAACCACAACAACAGACATCCAAAAGTAAAATCATAACTCCCAACGATTAGACACTCCGGCCACGAAGGAAGCTATAACATGTACCGCAATTGTTGGATAAGATAGTAAGTGATGTTCAGAGTGAGTTGAACAAAAGAATCCCGTTAAACGTCATTTTCTTGATAGAGTGAATTATCTTCAATATTAACACTAAAGGCACATCATGAGGAAACTAGAAATTTGTATTAATTGGGCTATTATCCATTTCGTAATAAAGGCTGTATTCTTGAACACTTGTAAGCGTTTCGGACTTTTTCCACTAATATCATTATACGTGATCCCCCCCCCCCCCCCGCTTGAAAGTACTTCTAATTCATCGTTTCCGTTTTCTTATTTCATATGTTGCACTGAATGTGTCAAATATACTTTTGTGGGTTGAAATACATTCTCTTGGTTGTGTATTGCGAGCGGTTAATAAATAAGAACACTGTCTATTCGCTGGATTGGTTGGGCTTCTACGTGATTTATTTCTTGTGTGCAAACTCAACAATATACGGCTGCAAGACAAAACATGAGAAAACATCATAACTAAAATTAATGTTCAAATCCTCTATCTCCCCCAAGTCTTTGGCATACAGTGTTCAGTTTGGAGTATCGGAAATTGGCACAAGTAGTGTCCATGAGGCCCGTTTCATTATTAGGGCAGATTCAGTGTCCCGTAAACACAGTGTTAAAAGTGTGCCAAGACAAGACTTAACAACAGTCTTTTTTTGTGTGTGTGATGCCTATTTTGTCAACTGACTAAACTACAGAAACTTGAAACTTCAAACTTTAAACGCCAATGTCAACGTCTGCTGAGGAAGGTCCCATGTCATAGTCAGAGTGCCAGGCAGGCTTGCGTGTGAGCCGGCCAGAGCGCCTTGGGTTGTGGTGGGGATGGGCACTGGAGCAGAGGGCAGGGGTTCTGGGGATCTGTGGGGCTGTCCGGCATCTTGCGACTGGGCTGTGCTCACGGTCGGACTGCAAGGTCCTCATTCTAATCTTGAGGGATTGGAAGGTGAGGCTTTGAGATGGCTCTGTGTGATACTGGTAGTAGTGAGACTGGTGTTTTGAAGCACCTTGGATCATGTCACTCGATGGGATTAGGGTATCACTTGGGATCATGGATGCTGGCATCGCCGTGCTCTGGCATGGGGCAACCTGAGGGACTGTGGGACGATGACACCAAAAACCTTGTCAATGGTCATCTGGTAGAGGGTTGTCTGTACAGGAATGTATTTGCGAAGAAATTTTCGGAATGGTTCCGTAACGGTGAACCCGTCAGAGCCATCCCACTCCACTACGTTACTGGTCATACTGACGAACCTCAACTACCATGCCAGTTTTGTCCCATTGAGGGGTGTTGAGTCCCCCCCACCCCTGTCTGGTTTTGAATTCTCACTCGGTCACCACCACAAGTGCAATGAGTCGTGTTGGTGTGTTCGGACCAGTGTTCAGCACCTCTCATGTGGCGGTTCCGGAGTGCTTCCTCTCTGCGCCAGGGTTTCACGCCATGTATTATGGGTTGTATATTGTTGGAATGGATGAAGGTCTCTTTAATAGACACCAAAGATACACCATAGCATGAGGAAAGTCGATATCCCTTCAGGGGTGTTTTCTGTACTGGAGCATAGCCCTCTGAAAGGCATCTGTCTCAAGGTCACCTGCGGGGCTGGTATAGTCATGAGAACGCTTTCACTGTCTTGACTGCGACTTCAGCACGGCAATTACTATGGGGGTAAGCAACTGAGGAGAGGTCCGTGATGTACACCCCAGTCTGAGAGTAATTGACGCGTAGCTACTGCGTGATTCGGGGCCGTCCATCTGAAGGTATTCATTCAGGATGCCAAAGTTTACAAAGTGCGTCTGAGGCAGGTAATGAGTCCCATCTGCACCATTGGATCTCTCTCACAATCGGCCATTTGGAATAACGGTCTACCACGACCATGTAGTTACAGCCTTTATAGTGGAAAAAGTCTGCACACACACATTGGAATGGTATTCTGGAGATGTTAATGGGATGGGTGGAGACACTAGTGCTGGAGACATGGCGAATCCCAGCTACTAATTAGCTAATTGAAGAGTGAATAGTTCAAAACGTAGCACCAGGGTTAAAGCCCCTGATTTACAGTCTGTGCTTCTGAGTTCAACATGGTCTATTCAATATGCATGGATGGGTTGTTCTGAAGCTACTGGACGGCCCAACCTGGATATTGAAAAAGATGCATGGACAACTATGTTAGACGCAAAAATGCTTTCATAATTAGCAAATTTAATGTCCAGACCTTTCAACAACAGCCAAGAAAGAAGAAACTAGTTACATGAAGCACACTGTATGATATCGATGTCATCTGATAGCAAGACACGCATTGTGCACAGGAACCTCTACTACAGGAGCATATCCATGGAGAGGCACTTATACAGACATCTGAATGGAAGAACAAGAGAATGCAGCTACAGGAGGTTGGTTTTTCTTTTATCACCAAGGCTCTCAAGTCATGTGGCAACTCGTCAACTTTAATGAAGCGCATCTTGAAGCTTACACTGACGGGCAAATAATGAAACAACAGTCATTTGAGTTACAGCCCCCACAACGGACTATCCGGAAGATCTGTCTCTCACTTTTACCATGAACTTTCCACTGACACCAGTACGTCCAGCCCATAATATTCTGTATCATCCCTGGCGATTAAAACGCTAAGCTTGGGCCTGGGACGACGCGAATGTTACACTTGCAACAAACGCGTCTAAACAGAAATGGAATGTACAGGAAGGAATATGGAACAATTAACCTTGTTGCCACTAATACCAATTCCAAAATCATTCAGGTAGGACGGGGACACACCGAGCCCAAATGGAGACTTGCCAATCTTGACTATTTTCTGGTCAGAAAGAAGTGGATTAACAGCATAAGAAGTCAAGAGCCTACAACACTTTTGAAGCTGTTAAGTGGAGCCAGAATTGGTCTCTTGCAGGAGCAGATAAGTTACCGTCAGAATAAACACCTCCAGAGATCCCATGAAAACAATAGGGACGGGAGGAAGGTAGTGGGGGTACAAGCTTTGTAGCAGTATACTGTAGCAGTACACAAACAGGTTCAAACACTCTGTGATGAGCTTGAAGACAAGAACTCAGCACAGTAAATGTCCCACTTCAGCAACAAAGAAATGGCATTGGAGATGCTTCTAGAAGAAAGAAGAAGACTACTGCCTTTGCCTCAAACGACAAAGTCAGCAAAAAACCAGAGAAAAAATGAAGTATGACAGCCAATAAGCACCGTACTAAATACACCAGAGCTCCAAGCAGAACCTTGATGCGGCTAAGGCGGCACTTGATGACGCTTACAATGTGGTGCTTGATGAGTGTTAAGTCCAAGGCTGAAAGCACTTGACGCCCTACATCTTGAAAAACAAGCATGCTGCTGAAACTGGGAGGCCTTTGAGGGAAGCGGACCGATAAGGAGGCTGCACCCACCTAACGAATCAAAGGTGAAACAACTGGGGAGCGCCTTGGCACGTGGTTTCAGCGCTTTGGTTCTTTACTTGCAGGCCAGTTCAGAATAACGCCAACATTGATGAACCTTTCTTCAATCACAAGATAGCAGACACCTTCCCATCCAGACTGACCTTTCACTATGGAGGAGCTTCGATCTGCCTGAAGAAAATGAAGAAACACCAAGACACCTGGTCCCGACAACATTCCTGCATTAGTCTGGAGGAATCCACTATTCCATGATCAACTGTTAGAATTTGGTAATAACACCTACATGGAAAACAATCCAGCTGCATTTCAACCATACATTCATATTCTTAACAAAGAAAGGCAACCTCCAACAACCCCAAAAACTACAGAGGAATTACACTGTCACCACTGGCTCTAAGATCTACAACTCCATGTGTCAACAGAATCAATCCACTAGATCCATTCTCAGACGGAACCAGAACGGAATTCGCAAAGCAGATCGAAACTGCCTCAGGTGCTTGCCCTCGGAGGATCGTGGAGAGTGAGAATTTCGAGAAAAGCTTAAATTGTGTTTCGTAGATTTTTTCGCTAGGCTTTTGACAGTGTTAACATGGATGTACTGCTGATATTCTCGCCAATACGGTGTCCCAGATGAGACGCTCAAGGCAATTGCTATCATGTATGATAACCCATAAAGCTTTGTGCAGACCAGGGATGGGCCCACAAAGGAGTTCTAACAACTACTGGAATCCTCCGAAGGAGAAATCTAGCTCCTATCGCTTTGTAGTCGTGGTTGATTACATCATCAGACAGAGTCTTGAAATCATGAGACGACAAGGGGCTCGCCATCGGGCCGGGGTTCCGGACGTCCTGGGTCGGAGTCCTCGCAGACCTTGACTACGCGGGTGGTCTGGCTAGGACGGCTGATCTGATATGTGGTGCACAAGATTTTCTAACACCACTTGAGAATGCCGCAGACAAAGTCGCCTACATCTAATGCAAGAAGACTGAATATATTGACTGTCGGTGAGGAAGACATCATCAACCTATCTGCAAAGCAGATGGCAGCCAACTCAAAGAGGTCACGGACCTCAAGTACCTGGGTCCTATGTTGCCGTGGCACAGGCAAGGAGGGAGTCCTGTCACGCGGGGGACAAGCTTGGAATGACTGCATTAAAAATACCCACTTTGCAGTATGGTGTCCAATTTGGCCAGGTGAGATTATTTAGAGGCCTGTGTGGAGGGTCTGTTGTGTGGATCTGGACCTGGGACCATGGGGGGGGGGGGGGGGAGCTGCAGGGTGGACTGGATGGCACATGCACCGCGCTTATTGTGCGAGTGCAGGCATATCACTGGCGAGGGCCCGGGACAAGGGCACGGATGTATGGCGATGTCCCTCCGGTTTCGTCTTCTGTTGCCAAGCGCAGGCCGTTTGCGGGTCACTTTATCGTGCGAATGACCAAGTAGTCTCAGACGTCCAACTGTTGGAGGTTGCCAATGCCAAACAGGGGTCGTCGACCCTTTAACTACATGATGTGATTGCTCGAGACATCAGCAGGATCCATCTGAACATCCCCAAAATAAGACAAACAGGGACATTGGCGCTACGTGGTGAACAGATCTCGGCTGTGGCCATTAGATAGAGAGTAGCACTAGGGTTTTTGAGGGGGCAATGCGTGATTGCAATGAGTGACACTGGGCTCGAAGGTTGGCAATTGCAGGGGTAATGCCAGGCCAAAAATAGAGCCTCTGCTATTGCGAGTCATAGAAGATGACCTTGGTGTGCAGCATGCAGGTTGGCTAACACTTCACTTCTGAGGGGAGGGTGGACTGACAACACGATTCTTGTACAGCACAACACCATCACCGTGTATAAACCATCGCGGAACTGACTACTCACGTAAGGGGTTCTGGAAAAGCTCATGGCGGAATTGGGGTATGCCAGAATCATACTATAAACAAGCGCTGTGCATGTTCGTCTCAATAGCTGTGGCGGTGCGCATTCTGTCCCATGTAACAGACTTGAGGTTGAGGGAGTTGAGGGAGTTACACAGAGTAGACACCACCTTCGTCAATGGACATTGGTGGTGTGGCAGGTCTGTGCGTATAGACAGTCAGAAGCGTCCAGAGCAAGAAGGAAAGCAGGTGTTGTAGTATCAATGGCAGCGATGTCATCAAGGTAGTATCAATTTCTCAGGGGCACCTGTGGGGTGGCGGGAGATGAGATTGCAATCAGTGGCACGATGCCTAATGACCTGGTATGTGAACCATCCGAAACCGGTAACGTAAGGTATTCTCCTTTTAGCTCTAAGACGAGGGTTGGAGATATCCTCCAGGGATCGGAGTGAAGTCTAAAGAGGGGTTTATGGTCAACAGCGATGAGAAAAAAAAGATCCTCCACATCCAGGACGAATACCGTGCCTTGTTTAGAGCATCAGCCAACAGCAGGCCTCGCCCTCTATCGGGCATATCGGGATCGCGGGGTGTGGTTTAAAACCTTGCTACCAACAAGCGTGATCTTCCACCCTGTGGACAACGAAAGGTGTGTCTTAAGGCCAGGAGCAGTGCTCTGGGAGCAGCAGAACCAATTCCTGTTTTGGACAGTCGGTAGCAGCCAAGGGGGGGTTTGCTAGTGTCAAAAATGCGGTAATCCTCTCTCTCACTGATTAGGGACGCTTTAGACTCCTCAAGGCATTTGTATGGGATCATCCACTTGAATGGCGTTTCTTGGGTTGATGAGCTGGCGACGAACGGAACTTTATCTGACATACTGAAGGGCATAGGAAACTGATTCACAAGCCCAAACCATGAACGCACATCAGTTATATTGGTGGCGGTGGGAAGTCAATAATGGCCCTGAAGTAGTATTGTGCATGGGCGGACATTGGTAAGAGTTATTTCAAAGCCCGCAAATGTCACAGAGTCTGCACCTAGCACAAAACTTGTCAGGGTGAGGGGATCCCATTCCGGCGCAGACATCAAGATATGACAGATTGAAGAAGAGTTCGGTAGTGTGTCGGCCCATGTAGCACATCATCGACGCATTTGTCTTGTTGGGAATGTCGGATACAATCTCGTCGTAACTTCTGGTGTATCCGTCACTGACGCCTATATGACTTGAGGAGTGTCTTGTAGCGATACCTGCCCCAGGGGTGATGAAGGTGGTCAGGTTTCGGTCCTCCTCACGTATGGGGAGGGAAGGACGCTGGGTAGCCCCGTTCCATGCGTGAAGACAGGTTTTCTTGCCATGTGGACTGACCTGGCCTGCTGATGGAACGGGTGACAAGGTTATGGTGCGTTTCCCGTGTGCATGGGCCGATAAGGGCTTGTGAAAGTCGAGGTGCGGCCGTGGTTTACCATTTTGTTTGGCACACACAACCATTCGATGGCACCAAGTCAAAGTCTCTCCTATAGGAACTGGTTCAATCACACCCTCTGTACGTCATGTCTAAGGCAGGCTTTGACAGCGTCTAGCCAATGGGTGGGACGGGAACTGGCTGTGGGTGTTGCCAATGGTTCAGCTTGTAGGGATCTAACCTTCAGCTTATGAGAGGGGTATCCAGAGGGGCAAGTCCTGATGTCACAGATTGTGTTGAATGTGCTGGACTTTTTATAGTCAAGGAGATAATGTTGCAGCTGTCACGGTTGTCTCGGTGGCTGGTATGGTAGTGAAGGGGGAGGAGGGGCTGTGGCGTTGGGGCAGCCACAGGTTGTGGGCAGTGCTCTGAGTGTTGCTGTGGCATCTATCACTTGGGGGATTTGGGCTGTCTCCCAACATAGGAAAAAGCTTTCCGAATAATTCAGGGAATACAGGCATCTCACTCAGGTAAAATAGTCAGAGCTATCTGTGAGTTAATCATTCTGCCTTGTCTCAATTTCTGGCCTTGACCATCAGTGCCTGATATGCGAAGGACAGTGCTCCGAGGATTTTTGATGCACCATTGGTGGCAGTGTGCATCTTCATTGTGACAGGGATGAGGTCAGACTCACGTAATCCCAGGCGGTGAATGAGTTTCACCCCGCTAGGCAACTCTGGCAACCTGTATCAGCATGGGCGTGGAACTGGCAGGCTGTTTTTGTGTCTGGAGCTGATAGGTCACAATCCAAGTCAGTGTAGTTCTTGGGGACAATCTGAATGGTCACAGTCACCAGCGGTTGTGGACTGGATCTCTTCTTGGCAAGGTCAGAAAGTTATCATAAAAATGGTGGTCAGTAATGGTCTGTTCCATTGGCTGTGTTCAGAGTGTTAAACATGATGGCATCAAACACAGAAGTTATCATAAACATTGTGTCAAGGGGAATGGTCTGTTCCATTGGGAGGTGTTCAGAAGGTTAGCAGTGCATTAGGCATCAAAAACAGCACTTTCATAGTTCTGGGGAGGGGCTGGTGGGCGTTCGGATTATCTTGCTGCGGCAGACACTCTCCATATATGGTGATCGCGATTGCAAAGTTCGCACTTGTGTGGTCCATAGGACTGAGCATCGTTAAGCATCGTTTTTTTTTCGTATGGGCAGGAGCACTCTTCCCTTGACCCTTTACCACAGTCGGACAGTGGTCCTGATTATTTTATGTTCACTTGCTTAGCTTCTGGTATGTGCTGGATGCTGCGTCAACTGAAGGAGAGTCTAACAGCCTGGAAGCTGAGCGTTTACAGGATTCTTTTGACCTCCACAAATTGAAAACACCTCTTCCAAAAGCATATCCTGGTTATGATTTCCCAGAAGATCAAGATGTATGTCTGGATCGGCCGATGACCCGGTTAGGACATCCGGAGGATGCGTCTGTGTAGTTTACATCTGTATTACAGAGGGACATTTAATGAAAAACTGAAGATGCCTGATTCGGCCTCGGAGTCTGGCTCCAAAGCTACGGACTGTATCATCACGATCTTGACGCAGGTTATGGAGACGCACCCGGGCGCCATTATGTTCCTCTCAAGTACGGGCAAGTGTCTTAATGCTGCTAAGACTTCAGATTCAGATTTATTTGTGAGGGTGCCTCCAGCTGTTCGTGTGAGGTCTTTGCGTAGAGGTTCTGAGCAACATTCAAGCAACTGCACTACACGGTCCTTGCCTATGATTTTTGTGCTTCCACATAGTCTGTTCCATCGGAATTGGAGTAAAGTCCATTCTTCACTTGTACCAGCAGTGGCAATTGTTGGTATGTGACCTTTCAACTTGGTATGTGTTCCAGAGGTGTGGATAGTGCTGGGGGCAGTAAGAAGTAATAAGAAGTGCAGTTACAATGGAAGCGTCAGGTCATCAGTTGGTTAAGGTGCAGCCAGGGATCGGACATTTCACAGCAGGCATCTTGGTGGGTTAGTCATCACCGTGATCATAATAAGAAACATGTCTATTTGTGGATTGGTTGCCTCCACGTGATTTTTATTGCTGAGGTGCAAAATCAATAATGCTCACGGTCTGCACGAACAAAACATGAGAAAACATCAACCTAATGTCCAATATCCTCTAGTTAAGTGATTATCGATGATATGCCACCTAGCTTGCGATTTCTCGTCAAACGCGCGTCAACAAAGGGAAGTTGTTTCGTAATATACTCACGGTGTGTTCGTCGTTTGTGTATCAGGCTGGTTACGGTGTTTGGCTGATTTTTTGGTGGTTTTTGTTAGTTGTGATTTTTAAAACTGGTGGAACATTACCACCGTTGTGTCTTAATTGTCGATGGTACGAATTAATTTGGGGGGGATGTGTTGAGAAAATCTATAAAGCCGTAAATGCTCAAGTTTGTTCAATGAATTGATGGTTGTAATAAACGATGTTCCATGAACCTTTTGTTAGTACCAAATATGTAAAAGCCTCATACCAGAATCAATTGAATAGATTGTTGCTAACAATCTGAGAGACACTATCGATCCCTTGCTGGGAGTCAATCAAAGAAACGGAATGAAGATGGCACGAATTATCGAGGCACGTACAACTTTTCAATACATTTTACAATGAAGAGCGCCGCTCATTACTATCATTACTGATGGTGACGTCATATTTGCGATACAGCTGGGGGACGAGGGCTTTTGAAATTTATGTAGGGTGTGTTCATGACGATCGAGAGACCTTTTTTCGACCTCAGGTGGTTAAAAATTATATGGCCGCAGGATATATTATAGCTGAAAACAGAATTTAAATAAGATTTCCGTTTTGCCGTGTTGTGTTGTTTTTTGTCAGTACCGTGCGCACATGAGTCAATCCGGAATATTGGGGAGGCGTTGAAAAGGGTACTCCTAAATATGGTTAGATTTATGCGCGATTAATGTGACTAGTGAGATGTATATCTGTGTCGGTATTCTACTTAGATCATTCCTGACCCCACGGTGTCATCATTGCAAGGTGACATTATAATTTTAATAAGGTGAGAGTGCAAATATGCCTGGCCTATTTTCAGCAGTTGCAGTTCTTAACGGGGAAATGCAATAGCTTGCAATGGAGTATTGATTGATGTCATAATATATGCACGGACCCGTTGTTGTTTGTGGGGCGGTATTAAGCATGGTGTGCAGACACGTAGGGGGGGGGGGGGGGAAAAAATGTACACACAGATTCGGTTCTGTGTATACTTAGGTCAGTCGCGCGAATTGCCATCGGTGACTAGCGTCGGTGACTTTTCACTAGAATCTGCTATACAGGCTTCAATAGAGAGGTTTGTTTGTGCGAGGCCGGGTGAACCTCTACGTTGAAAAAAAAAAAAGGGATTATGCCACGTAAATATTGTAGTTTGTTATGAGTCACCAAAACTCTTAGTACTTAAACAAATTATTTGTCCAAGATGTCATGCATTATTTCTGGAGCAAGGGGAATAAAACGTATCAGATTTTCTAATATTCCTTAGTGACGTAA
The DNA here is from genome assembly GCA_023653785.1 of Ophioderma brevispina. NCBI lineage: Eukaryota > Metazoa > Echinodermata > Ophiuroidea > Amphilepidida > Ophiodermatidae > Ophioderma > Ophioderma brevispina. The sequence continues at coordinate 25,860 of JAMKCH010002256.1, read as the reverse complement.
AAGAACTTTGGCGGGTAATAATTATTCCTATCATTTTCTTTTCTTATGGTGAACGCTTCAGAGTTTGTTAAAGTTTGGTGTTTGGAATTTACTCAGTTCATTTGCCTTGCATTTTGTTCGTGAGAAAAGGGGCATTTTTTAATTATGGCCTTAAGCTGTTCTGCTATCGTCACATCGAATTTCTAATTGTATTGATTGGGTCCGGGTGAAGTATACAACCTCTCAGAACGAATGGAATCGGCGACACGCCCCAAAAACTTTTAATGAACTGACAGGAATAACAAATCCGACCATAACAAATTGACCCCGAGTTATCTCTATAACCAATTTACTCCTGCACCTGAGTCATTTCACAAAACGAGTTTGACATAGGTAGTACACTGGTAATCTATTTATATCTCCCATCATGTAATAACAACGAATTATGGGAAGAGTTTTTTACATTATAAAGGCAAGTGTAACATGGAATGTCATATCGAGCGATATTAGAAACCATATACTTTTGATATTTTCAAAAGGATACCTAAAGAGACACTGGCACATTTAAAAATAGTGCGCCCGCAAGATTTTTCAAAAAAATCGATATTTTGCATGTCTGTAAAGGCCTTTTACATATAAAAGCCCTCATCCGAATGATCTAGACCAAATCAGCTTCCTTATGGGTAACAGAACGATTTTATAAACTTAACGTCGCCGGCGGACGTTAAATTCAGCAGAACGACGAAAATGGCGTTAACTACACACACGACGCACGCCGCATTCATTTTCTCCACGCTTTGCCACATTTTGATCGTTTTATAAACCTTGTGGTATTAATATCAGTGAGTACGAGTCAAAAATATTCATTATATACATTTGTTGCTTAAAGTGATGGAAAACTTAAGTTGGCCACATTACCTGATGTCTTTATCCTCATAGCAATGTCCCTATCTGTTCTTGTGGTATTATTTTTATATGTAAAATATATCTCGGTTCTTCCATGCCTAGAATATCATTTGAGAGCGAATTGAGAAATTTCATATTTGGGTGAAATGTTGCCAGTGCCGCTTTAAATTAAATGTTTACATTATATTTTTTTTCAATTTTCTCTTACATTTTTCTAATCGCTTTATTATATTCTCCCCACTCTCTTCTATTGTCTTATTTGCTATTTAAATGTGTTTTAATGTTCAATTGGACCATTTTAAAATTTGTGTAGCACGTATATCATGATGATTATCAAAACTTGTCTTTTTAAAGTGTAATTATATTCTGTATCATACCTGGCCCACCTGTAATCGCATTGTTGTGTAGGCAACCCTGTTAAAATATGGTAAATACATAAATAAATAAATAGATCGCGCCGTGGGCAAAATTCCATCCTTCAAGAAGACACAGATATGTACTTCCCATCTACGACCAACCGTGAAAGCCAAATGTCCGCTTAAATTAACCTGGTCTTGAAGACCCCTAGAGCACGTGATATTCTGTCTACCTAGGAGTTACCTTGGACTAGCACTCTCTAAGACCCAACCATCATGAAAGACGATAAAAAGTATGTTTCACGTATCACTCTTGAACAAACTCACTGGCACAAAATGGGGTCTCGCCCACATACCCTAACGATCCTGTAACTACTTCTTGCGAATATGATAACCCGTATGGGAAAGGTCACCCATGCCAAGACGCTTGATTTCATCATTAAATGCCTCCTGCCAGCGTATCACAGAATGTCAACGTACAACTTATAACATCCTAGCAGGGATTTCTCCACCAGACATACGTCGTGGTATGTAGCGAGCATGCAAGAGTCGTACTGACAACTATCTAATGTTAAACCACCTTATGTCCTGGAACAGAGACCAATGCAACCGCCTTAAATCCAGAGAGATTTCTCAAGCAAAAGTCTCAAACATTCTCAAAGGATTTTAAGTGTTTATGACTGATAGAACCATGGCAGTGCAAATGAACATGAAGGTTGTCCAAAATTGTTCATTTTTGCTTGGACATGAAGTTGATGAAATCATATGCAACACAAAGTTTTACAATCTTGACCCCCTTAGTTTTGCTTTTATAGCCCCCCTCTTATTTGACCTTATAATACCACCGAACCCCCAAAATTGACCAGAAACTTGGCTGAATTTGCTTCATTTTGACTTCCCGTTTGTGTATATAGCATTAATTTTCAATATACATAGTTATATTTATTCCAACCAAGGAGCCTTAAATGTCATTTACAAGAAATTACATTCCAACCCCTCGCTCATATTTGGCTAGGGGATCTGAGAATTTCCCCCTATGGCGATCTTTAAATTCTTTAAAAACTGTAATGTTAAACGCAAATTAAAAAAATATGCTCAACAAATCGTTTTTTCATTTTTTGTTTTTACACTATCTCAATTTGAAGCCTTAGCTATCAGAAACAAATTAGTTTAATTATCCCGGGCGTTGTTTGCTATTTTTTAGAAAATGTGGTAAAATTTAAAAAAAAAAAAATATTTGCCAATTTTTACAAAAAAACAGCAAAACGCGTATAGCCTTGTTTTGGCACAAATTATCAATGATAATGTAAACATGATACAAGTGAATGCCTTTCATAATTTTTTGATCATTTTTTTCCAAAAAAATGATGTTTCTTTCTAGATTTTATCTACTCAAAACCATATTGTAACAAAATTGACATATTTTATGAGCAATTATGAGCTACTTTTCAGTACTTGGTTTCATGTAAAGAATCAGGTATTTAAACAAAAGTCATACAATTTGCCTTAGGCATAAGGCGAGCACAAGCCAACCGAAATCCCAAATATTCAAATGCAGTGTGTGTGGTTTGTTGGGGGGGGGGGTGTTACCATTTCCCCCTACTGTTTTGAAGAGTCTTTTTAAATGCGAATAATGTTATTATTTTTTATTGAATCATTCACATGTACATAAATATTTACCCACAGGTATGAATTTGAAGGTCTATTCGCCTTGCCGACAAAGAAATAAAAGAATTTCTTGATGAAAATTGTTCTTTCAAAACAGTGTTTTCTTTTCTATTCTTTCGTTCTTTGGTCAATATGAAAAATATGCCCCAAAGCTACCGGAAACACTCGACTAATTATTTTTGGTGTATGAACACTGTCACACAACACAAATGATTCCCCACAAGCAACTCTTTACTCTGCTTTAAAATATTGTGGAATTTAAACAATAAAATAAACCGCAACATTGACAAACTGCTTGATATTGAAATATTGAATATCAATAATACTAAGTACCATATGACGATTCACCAATGCTGTTTTTATACCGGGGACCACTCCACTTTTCGGGTATGGATGCAGCCATTAATTAAAATTTGGGCTAAATTTATCTTCCACGGCCAAAACCTTCGGTGTCTTAGAAATTCTGGAGAGGCGGTCTTAAAGGCGCATATACCTGTATCACTTCCCTGTGTCAGTGCATTTAATCTTTAAATTATGTTGTCAGCTTTTTATGGCAGTGATGGTATCAAGTTTCTTACTTGGTATGGCTTGAGAAAGGTCTTATGTTGGGTAACAGATGAGGAAGTTAAAGGCCATTCTGGTGTCACGGTCGTTTTATCTTGCGCATATGGTGTATACTCTTTGTTAAAATGTTTCTAGATTTTAGTGGCAGTTGAAGTTCAACATGTGGGTATGCTATAAAATTGGATACAAGGGGTCTTCTGTGGGGTAACATATGAGTTCAAAGGTCATCAGGGTCGCTTAGGGTCATGATATTATTTTACCCTTACCCTTTGACCACATAATCGGACAACCTCTTTGGGGCCACTGTTCCTATTTGACTAATCAAACTTGCTAATAAACTGGCGTGCGCAAAAAAGTATCGTCCCTCGGATCCAAGAGTGCTCATGCCGTTAACCAAAGTTCGAACCCTTAAAATTGGACTTAACGGTTATGTGCATCATTGGCATTCCTACTGATATGTCTGGGTTCCCACAATTAATGAAATGGAATACCTGTGTTAAATCAATCCATGAACTACCTTCACGAACTTGTACAGGAAAAGCTTGGTCTCCTCCTCCTAAAAAGTTTTTTCCATTCAAACTGCTTACAGTCAAATTCTTTTATTTGCCAATAACTAACAATAGAATAACATGCAGATAAAACAAGTTTATACTTCAATGGTCTGTTGCAGAGGTCAATAGTGTGAAATACCATTAGCTTATTTAGTGGTGCCCATCGCTACATTACTTTCATTATTCTTCTTGCAAGAAGTTCTTGCGAAAGGTCCGGAGTTCAAAATTCCCTCCCCAGACGTTGAATGTCCAGGACATTTTCCAGGGCGTCTTCACGCTTGGTATTTTGTGGATATCCATGTTAAAAATTTGATCTCAATGTTCTAATTATGCGATGCGTGTTTTTCTGTCTCCACTTTGAAATTATATGTTAGAATGCGGGTAAGCATCATAATGATCTCGTGTACTAGATTGTATCGTATAGGTGTTACCGGGTGGGTTCAGGGGTTTAGCGTCTATACGCGCGTCTCATACCTACGTTGTGTTCTTGATAGTTTTTGTGTCAATAAAAGTAAACACACACTTATTACTGAATTGCTGAAAATCTGGAGCATTGGAGGAAACCGTTTTAAATTAACCTGTCCTTTCAACAAACGATCCTTTGTCAATGGTTTTTGGCCTGTTTGCCGCCAAATTGGTCATAAAGAACCTAGTGGCCCACGTGAATATGGGGTGCAGTCAAGTTTGGTCATAAGAAGCAGTTGGTCAAAGTTCATACATGGGGTGCATACAGATTGGGGCAAAAATAACAGTGACTGATTAAAGAGGTTTCTTTGAAATCCTTTTTTTAACTACCTTTAAATCACTGCTATGTTCACTAATCATGGGCAGAAAAAGATCACTGACCAAGATCCACATATGGGCCTAACACAGATTGGATTAAAGGTCAACATGAACGATGATAACATCATTCTTGACATTCTAAATTGTTTTTCTGTCTCAAATGACAGTCATTCTCACCAAAGTTGTTAAGAAAATCACTGACCCAACGCCCATATAGGGTGCACCAGATTGAGTCAAAGTTCCAGTGACATGATAAAAGGTGGTTTTTGTTTCTAATTCTGTATTTGTATCTTGCCTTAAGAAAAGACAGTATTACTTTTTTGTGTTGTCGGGTGTCAAGTAGAATGGCGCATGGGGATTACTGTGGTGTATATATGTGTTGTCCCTGTGGTTTGGTGGTAAAATGTTAACCCTGCACTTCTTTCAATCATAGTCTTCACACCTTGATCAATGATACATACTCTACTGGGTCAGAAGAACCACTGCCCAAGACTCATATGAGTTGTACACTCATCTGGGGTGCCTCTCTGAGTGTCACACAGATTGACCTCTGGATGACCCCCCAGTGTACTTTGGACCCTTCACAAACTGCATGTACACATATTGACTCACCAACCACTGTACACTATGGGGTGTACACAGTTTGACCTCTGATGCCCCCAATGTGACCTTTGACCATTAACAACACTGCAATTACACAGATTGAAATTTATGATCCCATGTACCTTTGACCCCAATCACAAACTGCATTGCAGACACATCGATTCATGTTCAGGAGCGCTGTTTTTTATGATAATAAGGTGTAGACGTACAACTAATGAAATTATCTACTCTTTGTTTGAAACAATATATAAAGAAACACATTTTTGTAACAAAGGGGGGGGGTTACCACCCCCACCTGTGATTTTCGTGTTGGGGGTAGCCGAAATGGTCGCGGTAGAGGTGCGTGGGGTAAGTCCGGTGGTGGTCATGGACTTGTCGCAGCTGGGGGGCAGGGCTGGGCATGTGCTGGGGTGGTGGGCAGTACAGTTTACTGTGGCAAGTGTTCGCGGGGTCAGCGGGTCCGTCTGCAAATCCGGTAATGCGGATGTCAGGCACTGGGGCTTGAGGTGCAACCGCGGGGGGTGGGGTGGCACGCCAGTCACTGGTTGCAGTATGTTGCAGAACTTTTCAGGAAAAATTGGTCATACTTGCACCACTCACTTCACCCCAACATCTTGCTGCCTGGCCATTTTAAATACTTTTAACTTCGTTGCAGTAAGTACTGCATTGCGTTGCAGTACTTGCACGTGATTGCAGTGACGATTTGGTAGCTGCATTGCAGCACTGCCACACTGCAATGCATTGAAAGTAAATGAACGGCCTTTAGAGTTTCTTCTTTCGCATTGGTACCAAATAAGTACCACATCCCATTATGACGTCATACTGCAGAGGAAAGTCAGAAATACTGAATATCGGATGGAACATGTCTATTTCTTAATTTTTAGTGACTCAAAACACCTTATTATAGACTTAATGCTCTCATGAATATATACTGAATCATTTCCCCAAAAATAGCGTCAAAAACCGCATGAAAATCAGATATTCCTAACCTTTTGGCGAAAATTTTCCCCTATGTGTGTCTCTGGAAATTGGTCATTTTTTCTGACATGCGGAACATTTATGACGTCATTGTGACGTAATTCTGTATGGTTTAGTACTCTTTTTGGGTATCAATTGAAGAGGAGACCATAGCTATCTATCTATGATACCACAAATCATGTGTAGTGATATTCCTGTGTTGTGCTAGGCATTTTTGTACTTCGTCCTCCTCGAAAAGGGGGGGGGGGGTGGATTGGCACCCCCCCCGCCCCACCCCTCATTCCTCACTTGGGATCGGCGCCCCTGTATCTTACCTATACCAGGGTGGTATGTTTTGTTTTTGGATTGAAAAGGAGCGTAACATGTTAATTGACAATTACACTTAAATAATTGGCACCAAAAAGGGGTTTTTAGCACGTGGAGAAATACTGACGGGGGTGGGGGGGGTAACCACCCCACCCCCCCCTTCGGTAGACGAGGGTTTATTATTACAGTACAAACATTTCCCAAAAGCTAACATTTTAAAACATTTCAAACACTATTTGGTACTTGAATCTTATGTTTGCTAAACCCACATACTATTATTAGACAGTATGTGTCAATTTTACAGAAATTAATAAGGTAAAAATACTCTTTAGAAATACTATTTTTTTAAAACACTGTTACATCCATCGCCCCAAGACAACTATTTAATTTTTTGGTATAGGAATGATACCCCTTAGTACTACTATAAAAACATAAATTAATTGAACGATTAATTTTTGGTAAATCCATTTAAAAACGGCATTTTTTGGGCATTTTTAAAAGGAAATTTAAGGGGGGTCACCATCCGACCCCTCTGAAATCTTGGATACCAAATCATTTTAAAGCTATTTGAATGAATAACCATGGGCTACACATGGAAAACAAAAATAAACATAGGGCTTGAACTGCAAAATCACAATATTGCTAATGTAATATGGCTGATTTTCTCCCTACATTTTTAACATCACTCACTATTTTGTGTCTCAGGGGCCTCTAAATGGGGATATGTATATCTCAGACAGGGGGGGGGGTTAGATCGGGTTAACTTTGCCTGTGATATATTTCATCGAGTACACTTTATCCAACAAAAATGGATCGATTTGGCCACCTTCATGTTCACGAACAAATTTTTCCCATATACCTGTTCTCTCTGTCATAGACACTTAAGATGGTCGCCTCGGAAAGAAGACTTGCTATCACAGTACATCTTAATTTGGTATTGAACCTAATGAGCATCACTCACCTGGAGCTGACTCCTCATGGGCTGAATGGCGATGACTCAACAGATTCAGAACCAGAATCGGATAATCCAAGGTTGCCTTGCAGAGGTGGGGCTACCTGGAATCAGATCAGGACACTACCTGTAATTGTAGAACAGCACCACAGACAATGAAACATCTCTTGGTCTGCCCAATGTTGGCGCAACAATGCACATACAAGGACCTTGCAGAATTCAGTGTCTGCCCAATGTTGGAGCAACAATGCACAGACAAGGACCTTGCAGAATTCAGTGAAGCAGCCATTGTACCCACAAAACATCTTCTATTTACATTACATCCACACTTCAGCAATTTTTTTACCTGGCTATGTATGCTATTGATGCCTCTGGCAAGGTTGTCCATACAGGACTGTGAAGCTGCAATTTTCTGACCCCAGTCAGCTGGATCTGGTAGCTCTGGAGCTTGCAGCAACGCCTGTCCCTGCAATGTCCTGCCTGATATGCTGCTCTGTTTGAGTGTTGATACAGTGCATCTGAGATAGGTGGAATGAACTCAATGGATCTTGTTCTGTTGTACATGAGGTCAACAAATCTTTTTTTTTTTTTTTTTTTTTTTTTTTTTTTTTTTTTTTTTTTTTTTTTTTTTTTTTTTTTTTTTTTTTTTTTTTTTTTTTTTTTTTTTTTTTTTTTTTTTTTTTTTTTTTTTTTTTTTTTTTTTTTCCTTGTTGCAACCGGTGAAGGTGTGAATCATCAGCAGAGACAAAGAGTTCTCTGGTCCTAGGGTCCTAGCAATAGTATGTGCTGGTGTGAATCTGCGATTCCTTCCGGTACCAAATGCTACCCAGAGTTCAGTGAGGTTGGACTGGCTGAACAAGACTACAGAAAAAAACACAACGTCTGTGTCCACAGTACGCAGCATGACCCTTTGGTATCCTTGAGCAGCAGCATTGGCTGCATGAAGTAGAAGCCTGCATCTTCATGTGTGCATGGAGATAGATAGTTAGATTGTTAGTATCTGATTATTACACCATCATCCACTAACAGAACAACTACCGCTAGCTAGAGTGTTAAACTATGAAGGGATGCATGCAATATAGAATGGAGGTTCTACAAGTTATCAGAAATAACAAAATGAAGAATGAATGAGTAAATGAATAACTGAAACAATCCAAATATACTTTGGTAATTTTTAACAGTAATGCCTGACATGGCCACATCCATTTTCTGGTATTTTGGTCCATTGTAAACATGAATTAATAACTCCGTATTAAATGCTAACAAAGTGACATTAGCAGCTATTTTGAATATGATAACAGTCTCAGAAATTACACATTGACAGCACCAGGCAGCACATAAAAGATTACCTGGTAGAATGGCAATAGGACCGGTGAGGTACAACTTGACAACGAAAATCAGCAGTACATTTAAGGCATGTTATTAAATTTATAGTGGCAGCCATTTTGAACATGGCAGCCATATTGTTTATGTGATACACACAGACAAAAATGTAAAATGTTTAACATACCAAGCACCCAAATGCTTTAGAATGTTGATTAAATCTTATCATTTACCATGACACATATAAAATCAATACTCCCTTAAACATAAGGTTACAGTAGCTGCCATTTTTAATTTGGCAGCCATTTTGAATATGGCAGCCATTTTGTTATCATGTACATTGGCATTTTACAACAATAAAATGTAGGTTTGGATATATTGAGGGCCCAAAGTTTTAGAAAATCAAGAAAACCCATGGTTTGTACTGTAAACTACAAAATAAGCCGCTTTTTCCTGTGAGCGGCAGCCATCTTGAATTTCAGGCCCCAATGTGTGACCGTCATTTTGAATTAAACTACGATTTTGGTGAAATAACAGAAATATTGATTTAAAAAGTTAAACCAAGTCTTATCTGACCTTTCTAATAAAGTTTACAACCACATATTTGCAATAATTAATGCATTTTTATAGGGTGGCGGCCATTTTGAAAATGGCGGCCATATTGGAAGAAAATTAATTTGGCCCCTAGATCAGATTTGTTTAGCATATCAATAGCTACCTCTGTGCCAAATTTGGTACTTGTCACCCAAAATGCACAATACTTTTACCATTCTGCATGACTATTAGTGTTCCTAGAGGTGGAGATGGCCGAGGAGGGGGAATTGCTGTCATTTCAAGATTGGAACTTGGATTTGTCCATATCATATCAGATTAAGCATTCGAGACAAAGAACTTTGAGTATGCTGTCATATCCAATCAGTGTAGAACCATTAATTTTGTTGTTGTATATCGTCCACCACCTTCACAATCAAATCATTTACTAACGTCTGAATTCCTGGAAGACTGATGAATTTGTTGATTCTCTAAACACTTTGCCTGGTCAGCTTTTACTCTGTGGTGACTTTAATGTACACTATGACAATCCTACTAAATATGATGTTTCAAGAGTTCAAAATATTCTTTCTGCTTGACTCATTTAACATGTTACTGAGCCCACCCATTATAAAAACTACATACTTGACCTGCTAATTACAAGGGATACTGAATCTCTTCTAATTTCTCATGAAATCAATGCCAACCCATTCACTGAAAATGGTCACTATGTTATTTGTTGTAAGATATATTTACCAAAACCTAGGTTCAAGGATAACTGGTCTGTTTCTCGCAAGTATAGCAACATTGACCATGTCTCATTTGCAAAAGATATGTCTAATCAATTGTCCAATGTTTCTGTAGATAATAACAATGTACATTGTCTTGTGGATAACTTTATATACTGTATGAAGAATGTTCTAGATTTGCATGCACCAGCTACCAAGCGTAGGTCACAAGTAAGGCAACGTCCTATATGGTACAACAGTACTGTTGACGAAGCGCGACGCGAGCGCCGCCGGCGCGAACGCAAATGGCGCAAGTCAAAGTCTTCTTGTGACCATGATGCATACAAATCAGCCCGTAAGAACATGAAATCTATTCTTTTTGTTGCCAAACAAACATACTATATGAACAAACTTGCTAATGCCTCCCCCCAAAGATGCGTTCATTATTTTGAACAGTTCACTGAACAATAACAATAAATTTCTACCAGACTGCAACTCGCCTAAAAACCTAGCTAATGAGTTCAGTAAATTCTTCTCTGATAAAGTGAGGAAGATCAATAAACTGATTGATGATTTGAATGTTGGCTCTGCAGTTTTCTTTGAAGAAAGACTCTTCCCAGCCGATCCATCTCTGCACTTGACTGAGTTTAGACCCACAACAGAAGAGGAACTTCGTGTTATCATATTGAAGGCTCCATCAAAGTCATGTGCTTTAGATCCCGTCCCCACCTGGCTCCTGAAGCAACACTTGTCTACGACCCTTCCCAAACTAACTGAAATTGTTAATGCCTCGCTTGCTCATGGATTTTCCCAAGCTCGTTAGGCCACGCCATTGTTACGCCGATTTTAAAGAAATCTTCTCTTGACAAGAATGAACTCAAAAACTACCGTCCCGTGTCAAACATTTCATCAATCTCAAAATAAATTGAGAAAGTTGTGATATCCAGACTATGTGAACATGTCGAACGACAATCTTTTTGAACCGCAACAGTTAGCTTACAGATCCCAATACAGCACAGAAACTGCTCTACTAGCAGTCCAAGATGACCTCCTCCAAGCCATTGATCAACAGAAAGCCGTTTTCCTTGTTCTACTTGATCTTTCTGCTGCGTTTGATACGCTAAACCATAAGTTACTCATACGCAGGTTAGCTTTAGAAGAACGTTTTGGTGTTTCAGGTAAAGCTCTGCAGTGGATTGCCACTTACTTTGAAAGTAGAACTAACCATGTAAGTGTTTCCGGAGCCGATTCTGACACTTTACATCTTGATGATGGCGCGCCCCAAGGATCTGTAATTGGGCCTTTATCTTTCACTTTATATACAACTTCAATTGGCGACATTCTTCGAAAGCATGGTATTCTCTACCATATGTATGCCGATGACATACAAGTCTACTACAAGTTTGATCCCAAAATACCCATGGACGCCGAATGCGCACTTTTTAAGTTATTTACATGTGTGAAAGAGATTCAAACGTGGATGATTACCAACAGATTGAAACTGAATGAAGAAAAAACTGAGTTCCTGGTGGTTGCCTCAACTAATAATCTACAAAGACTTGCAAATATTACATTCACAATAAATGACACTCAAATTCCTTCAGCTGCCACAGTTCGCAATCGCGGAGTTCAATTTGACAACAGAATGGACATGTCTCCTCATATCCTGAAACTCTCCCAAACAATTAACATACATCTCATAAATATCTGGAAGATTCGTCTTTACATTGACCGGGATACATGCCATGTCATTGCCAGATCGCTGATTCTATCACGTTTAGACTATTGCAATTCTCTTCTTAAAGGAATTTCAAATGCCAATCTACAACGTTTACAAAAACTGCAAATAAGGCTACTCGTCTTGTGTTCATGAAGTCTCGTCGCAGTAGCGCATCTCCACTTAGGGAGGAGCTTCACTGGCTGCCTGTGTCCAAGAGAATTGACTACAGAATTAACCTTCATGTCTTCAAAGCACTCCTTCTGAAATCTCCGTCATATATCTATGATCGTCTTGCACTGTACATTCCATCTCAGATCAGCATCTCAGCACCTGTTGACTGTTCCCCGCACTAGATCAGGAGCTGGTGACCGTGCCTTCACTTCAGTTGCACCAACTTTATGGAACTCTCTTCCTAGTAGTGTCAAGAATGTTAACTCTGTTGCCTCCTTCAAAAAGCTTTTGAAGACACACCTTTTCACTAAACAATGATTTATCGTTTGCCTCATTTTGTGGACTTCTTTTGTTTTTTCTTTTCACTCTGCGCTTTGTAACTTCCAGTAAAAGGCGCATTATAAATGTTTGTTATTATTATTATTAAAGGCTTAACTTTAATTTAGTTTTTTAGTCAGCACTATTGGGCTCTTGCCTGTGCTTTTGCAAATGTTATAAATAAAAAACACCCTCGATGTGTCTATTCCATCTCAGGGCGCTCGACATCGTTATACCCCCAGGTATAGTGGTTAGAAACAACTCTTGTTAGAAACTGCCACAAGATGATGACCGGAAATGGTATAGGAATGATGAATTGGTTGAGGTTTCTGGTGAATCGTATGACATTATATTGTCTGGTTTGAACTTCATTTGCCATTTGCTCTCCCACTGTTCTAATTTGCGGAGGTCTTTCCGGAGAACCAGGCAATCTTCATGAGTTTTGATTGGCCGATAAACTACAGTCATCCGCAAAGAGGTAGACCTTAATGTTATTTGGAAGATTGTATTAAGAACAGCAAGGATCCGAGGACAGTGCCTTGTAGAACTTCTGAGTCGATGTGGACGTAAGAAGAAAATGCTCCCTGAAAGTCTCCTGAACCGCCACAGATTGCTCTCTGAGAGATCCTTGAGTGAAGTGAGCCATCAATTCCAAAATATTTCAGCCGACGGAGAAGCCTCTAGCTGATGCGGGACTGTGCCGAAGGCTTTTGCAAAATCCAACACAACTGCACCAACTTGTTTTGTTTCTTCTACAGAACTGAAGATTAGTAATGAGCTGGGATTCGCAAGACCTTCTGGCACGGAAGCCAGTAACACTGGCCTATTGGGAGGACAGGTAACTGGCGAGTTAAAAAGGGGGCGAGTTAGGGAGTGGCGAGTTAAATTGGCGAGTTACCCCCACAAAGTTTTACAATTAGGTTTACAAATCCATATCTAGATGGTGTTTCCGTAACTTGCCAGCAGGACTTCATTGTGTTTCCGCAACTCGCCAACAGGACTAAATGCTATTTCCGTAACTCGCCAGGACTTCCTTGCCGTTTCAGTCTGACTCCATGGGGGTAACTCGCAATTTTAACTTGCCATCTCATAACTCGCCCAAAACTTGCTCTCGCCTATTGGCAGGATCAATTCTACTGCTGTTATGTTTGCTTGTCGCCAGTCACGAGGACGACGACCTGTCTGGACACTTTCAGAAAGGTGGTTTGAAGGATGGTTGCCAAGAATAACTCCATGGTGCCACTTGTTCAGCGCATAAATTGAGAACTCTCGGTATAATGCAGGGGTGGCGCCAGGTGGTGGCGGTGCGACCTCCCCCCCCCCCCCACAAAAATTAGGTTTTTTGTATCCTATATGAGTTAAGGGGTTAGTATGGGGTCTGAAGCAGTGAACTTTGAAAAGATTTTTTTCTTAATTTTCCTAAATAGTGGTATATACATGTTACACATCATAATGTAGCCCATGTCAAGTTTTAAAATACATGTCAATTTTTGCTCTGGTTACCATGGTAACCACGTAAGGCCTCCGATTGGCTAAACACTAGAACGGATGTAACTAAATAACTAAACAAGTTACTGGGACAAATTTGGGTGGCATGTACAGGGGGTAAATACGCAGTGAACCGTAAAGCCGAATTTTAATACAGTTGCCACGGCAACCGACAATCGACCAATCACACAATTTCATGGCGTAATTTGAATTTGGAACACAATTTTGAAAATCGGTCTTCATGGTTCACGAACCCTATATTTGCTTATTATGTTTCGTTATTTCAAGCGAACATTTTTATTCCACCAAATTGGGTCTTGAAGATGAAAGTCTTTGGGGCTGCACTTAATAATATCCATAATCAATCACTTGCAAATCCTAAGATCTCGTGGGATAGTCTAAAATGTTTCATTACTGGTCACTGTATTTAATTACTAGCAGAAAGAAAAGGGAAAGGATATGGTCAAGCCAGAAAATAGCATTTATTATTTTTTGTAGGTGTGTTGAGCTCTTGTTAGATAAGCCATAAAAACAGGCTTCAAGTTCTCTCTTGGATCAATTTGATATTCGTCTTTCTGAGCAGTATAAAGATACCTTGAATAGGTACAGGTCCATTTCAAAAGCAGAGTTGCTTGATAATTTGAAATCTATGCAGCAGAACAAATCCCCTGGATTAAATTATTTTTTTTTGTTTTGAACAGGGTATTTTGTCTCCATCTCAAAGAAATGGTGTCATTACTTTGCTACCTAAAAAAGATTGTGACTAATTCTGATCAGCAAGATCATGGTTTAACCTACAGCGAAATTTGGGAGCCAAAGTGAAACCATAGGTTTTGTAATCAGCTTGAACAAGAGTGCAATAATGATTTTTAAGTTTTACAGAAAGCTTCTCACAATTTATGGCGCTGGGTATACGCATCGTGCAAATTTACTTAGAGATGTAAAACAAAATCTAGAGCAGTTTTCAGTTATGTTTCACTAACTGGAATTGATATGAAGTGATTTTCAATAACGTACTCTTTATGATGAACAATGTATTTTATATTTTGAAGTATATTGTACTTCTAATTTATGTTTACAACCATAGACCGTTGTATTCAACTGATGTTTTTGTGAAGAAGAAATCGATACAACTGAATTTGCATATGACGAAATTGTCTATGCTATATGAGTTGGGTATATGTCGGGTCAGTCTCACCCATTGTATGGCTAAAAAGTGGCAAACAGATTTTTAGGTCTCTCCGCATAATTGACATGTTTCTGCACCCAAGTTGAAAGGACACCAAATAAAAATCTCTGATAGCCAGTTATACCGTGTAAACAACAAAGCAAACATTCAAGCAAAAATACCAATTTAATCTCAAGAAAAAATCTTCCTGAATGTAGGGTTTTATTGATCACATTGTAGTTTAGAGTTGTAATCATCAGAAGTGAAATATCATTTTGGAAACCTAAAATAATGGGAGTTGATAATGGTGATAATTGGAGAAATATGTAGTGTTATTTAAATCACTTGAAAAACAAGGCTGGATTCATTGTAGAAAGTTCATTATTTATGTGGATTCCCTTATTGCGGATGTTCACCAAAAATCTGGCAACACAATATGTTTATAAGCTCATGTAAGCAGCATGTTACATTATTTATAACAATTGATTAACATAATGGTCTACACACACCACCGACAACACGCTACATTGTGGGGTATTCGTGGTTGTGTATTGTGGGGGTAGAATAAAGTGTAGCGGATGCATTGTGGGAGTGTGGCTATTAGTATAGTAATGCATTATGGGAGTATGGGTCATTGCAATAGGGTATGTCTCTGAGGGTAGGTGCACTTAAAGCACAGAAACAAAACACAATCTTGCGGGCGTGTTTTTGTTCATTTTTTATGCTCACACTATCATTTTAGACTGTTTTAAAAAACACTCTAGTGGGGGACCCCACTAGCAAAATACGCACACAATGTAACGTTATACTTGTAAATACCCCCACTATGAAAAAACAAACACACACACACACGGACTCGCATAGTAACCCAAATAGAGGCATAAGAAATTTTCTTATGGTTTCTTTTTATTTTATTAGAAGAACAAATGCACCATGCTTATCTTGCCACCGGTTCTTCCTCAACTGATATATAAAAAAAAAAGTACCAGCCCGCATTCAGCCTGAACATATTGGTGATATTTTGATAGTGGGGTTTCTACTATTTTGATAGATCGCCCTGTTTTAATTTCCTCTCCCCAGCTTCATCTCACTCCATCAACACCCCATATCCCCCTTCCCAACACTCATCTTTATCTACATTGTTTACTAATTGTTGGAGGGGTGCCTCGTTTTGACTGCAAAGTTTACTATTTCAGGTTGAAGAGGATGTTTGAGATAATATAGCTGCTATATCTGCTATTTTGATAGTTGATAGAGTCTATATGGGTGATGCATGGTTTTAACATCCCTCCCCAGCTCCATCTCCCACCCCAACACCCCATTTCTCCCACCCCAACATCCACCTTTATCTGCAATGTTTACTATTTGTGGGAGGGGTGCCTTGTTTTGACTGCAAAGTTTACTATTTCAGGGAGGGGAAACCAAATCAAACCTTATGTTAGAGAGTTGGTCTCCCCTCCATCAAATAGTAAACTTTGTAATTAAAACGAGACATCACTCTCTAACACCAGTTTTAACTACATGTTTAGAAATTGTTGGAAGGGGGTTCTTTAAAATGAGGCATCACGCTTTAATGGATTTAGTTTAATTACACTGCCTCATTTGATTTAGACACCAACTCTCTAAAATGAGGCAACACTCCTGATTGGTTTCCCTCCCTGAAATAGTAAACTTTGTAGTTAAAACGAGGCATCTTTATCGATCTTCCAAAAATAATAAACTTTGGCATCACCCTATTATATCTAGTGCCTCGTTTAACTACGAAGTTTACTTTTTTATTTGGTTCGCCCTCCCTGAAATAGTAAATTTTTGCAGTTAAAACGAGGCACCCTACCACAAAGAGTAAACATTTTAGATAAAGCAAAGCTTTAATTCTCTCTCAAATACTATTTGAATTTGGTTCCCTTGCCTCCCTCAAATAGTGCAACAGTCACCACAAACCTTTTCCAAGGCTGGCAAATGGTTAATCATTTTAGACAAAGCAAAGCTTTTAAAGAACCCACTCCCACAATTTCTAAACTTTGTACCGTAGATGAAACGAGGTGTTAGAGTGATGTCTCGTTTTAACTACAAAGTTTACGATTTAAGGGAGGGGAAACCAAAACATGCAGCAGTTGAGGGAGGAGAATTAAAACCTTGTTTTACCTAATATGTTTACTATTTGTGGGAGGGTGCCTCATTTTTACCATTTCAGGGTAGTTGAGGCAGGGGAATTAAAACGAGGCATCACATATATATATATATATATATATATATATATATATATATATATATATATATATATATATATATATATATATATGAGAGAGAGAGAGAGAGAGAGAGAGAGAGAGAGAGATAAAGATATGGAGTCGGAGTATTTAAAGATTTGTTAAGCAGGGCCTACAGTGCTTAAATTCAGTTAAAATTTTTTAACTGAATTTATGCACTGTACTTAACAAATCTTTAAGTACTCCGACTCTACATCATTTCACAGTGCAACACAGCTTCTTTGACCATATATATAGAATTATAGTATAATAAGTACTATATTCGTAAAAATGGTCAGACAGTCTAACGTAGCAACAATAATACCATTATTTTATTCACTGAGCTTTCGGTCAAATGACCTTCATCAGAGAGCCGTATTACAACATGTGGAAAAAACGGCCGTTTAGTTCATCATACGTGTCCAGTTAGTCTTGTCGTTGATCCATGATCCATATCGTTGCTGGACAAGACTAATATATATGATATAGAGTCTGAGTATTTAAAGATTTGTTAAGCAGGGCCTACAGTGCATAAATTCAGTTAAATTTTTTTAACTGAATTTATGTACTGTACTTAAACAAATCTTTAAGTACTCCAACTCTACATCATTTCACAGTTCAACACAGCTTCTTTGACACACACATATATATATATACATATATATATATATATACACCATGTAGTTATACTATCCAGACAAGAGAGTGCTCAACACTATATTGCTAGCGGAGACTGTTAAAGCATTAACAGCACATTTTTGAAGAGCGCGCCCAATTTTCAAAATTTGATTTTTCTGCACAGTTATGTTGGTAATTGTCTAGGAAACTATACCTGCAAACGAGAATGCTAAAAAATGTGTATTTATCATAAAATAAGCATTTTGTAATTAGAATTGGGATCCCAGATTTTACTTAACGGCAGAGTTAAATGCTAAGTTTATGTCCGTCCATAATGAAATAGTGCCACCTCAAGAAAATGACCTCCAACTTGACTTCACTGAACCAATAAAACAACTAATGGATCAGTACATAGCGCTATTTCCCGGCTATTTCAAATTGGAAGGCCGTTTCCAGCAGCCGTTGAATTATTGGATTTCTCCGATAATTTTTCTAACTACAAAACTCCTTCATTTGTGACACAGACATTTTCGAGCTTAACCATTCACAGGTATAGTTTACTAGCCAGTTACCAATGCAACCGTGTAAAAATCTCAATGTTTGGAAAATTGGGGGTGCTCTTCAAAAAATGTTCTATTATTGATTTAATTATTATATGTAACTATACACGATACATTCGTGTTGCTGCACTGTGTTTCACGCCGTAGCGATCATCAGACAACTGATTGTAACAAGCATCATTTCTTCTTAGCACGGTTTATTTGCCTGTTGCCATGCCACGTATACATATATATTATATATATGTGTGTGTATATATATAATATATGTGTGTATACATATATATTATATAATATATATACACACATATATACACACATATATATATATTATGTATATATATTTATTTATATTATATATATGTAATATATATATATAATATATAAATATATATTATATAATATATAAATATATATAATATAAATATTATATATATAATATATAAATATATATTATATAATATATAAATATATATAATATAAATATTATATATATATAATATAAATATTATAATGATATATTTTATAATATATTATATATTATATATATTATATATATAATATAAATATATAAATATAATATATAAATATAATATATAAATATATTTGTACTTATATATTTTGTACTTGATGCCTTTGATTCCACTTCATGTATGTTCATAATTTATTTTCATTTTTGTTTTCTACTCAAGTTGACATATTTCAGGGTACATGTAATTTCTGTCATTTGTAACTTTTGCTTGTTTTTGTATCTTATTGTTTCAGCGCCTCGGAATAGGCTGCCTAGATAGATGGCGCTTTATAAATGCTGTTATTATTATTATTATAAGGTAAGGGGGCCTTCTCCAAATAACCGTCCGTTAACTGGAAACAACGCTTCGTTAACTGCAGTTAGCAAAGCTGAACCCCAAATAACACGCATTATCTAGGGTTAACAAAAGAGTCCTTACCTCGAGTTGACAAAGCTTATCTCGGGAAAAAAAAAAAAAAAAAAAATGTTTTCTACTCAAGTTGACATATTTCAGGGTACATGTAATTTCTGTCATTTGTAACTTTTGCTTGTTTTTGTATCTTATTGTTTCAGCGCCTCGGAATAGGCTGCCTAGATAGATGACGCTTTATAAATGCTGTTATTATTATTATATATATAATATAAATATAATATATATATTTTATATATATATATATATAATATAAATATATATATGATATATATATTATATAATATATATATCTTATATTATATATATTTTATATATATATATATATTATATATTATATATATATTATATATATAGATATTATTATATACATGTACTGCATAATTGTACTCCTTACATAACAAGATGCCTAAATTTAGGCCAATATCATGTATGTCTGTATACATTCATATTCATCCCCCGATATACCTGAAAATATTCATGCTCAGGTCCATCTCCCTTTCTCAACAGCCCATATATCCCCTTCCCAACACCGATCTTTACAATGTTTACTATTTGTGGGAGAGGTACCTCGATTTGACTGCAAAGTTGTACTATTTCAAGGGGGAATCCAAATAATAGAGAGTGTGCCTCATTTTAGAGAGTTGAGGCACTAGAAAGATACGGGTGATGCTCCTCTCTCAAATAGTAAACTTTGTAATTAAAACAAAACAGTGGCATAACCAGCGGCAGGGGTGTGATGGAGTTTTGTGGAAAAAATCCTGAATTTGGTAAAAAAACAGCAATGTTTACTATGTGTGGGAGAGGTACCTCGATTGGACTGCAAAGTTGTACTATTTAAGGGGGAAACCAAATTTTAGAGAGTTGGTCTCCCCTCCATCAAATAGTAAACTTTGTAGTTAAAATGAGGCACTAGAAAGATAGGGGTGATGCTCCTCTCTCAAATAGTAAACTTTGTAATTAAAACAAGACCATATGATATACTATATGATGGTCTATCATTATATCAGATACAGGCTATCAGTCTATCGATCAATCATGTTTGTTTATACACTCTATATGCTATCAAACTATCTGGTAGACTATCATACACTATCGGTTATGAATTATAAACTATTATTTGATAGACTATCACTATCAAATAGTCTATCAGATAGACCTTGTTGATATATCATGATAGACAATCAAAATATATAAATGATAGCTGATAGTTTTGCATGTTATTTTAAAAAGAAACCCAATTTGATAGACTATCAAAATATCAGATACACTATCATGATATTTTGAATGATATATTAATGATAGATAACAGTTTTGAATATTTAATATAAAGACCAATCCTGCACCTTACTGCAACTTTCATGACCATGCAACTGGGTGTCTGAACAGGAGATCAAATTACAAACTAAAACTCTTGTCCAAATCCACCCACATAACCTTTGACCCTAATCTGTGTACACCTCATATGGGCCTTGGGTCAGTGTTTATGCTGACTGTATTTGGTGATCGTAGCATTTTGATTTGTGGCAGAAAAACAATTGATATATTTTCAAAGAATTCCCCTTTAATTGGCCCACATGACCTCTCACCCCAATTAGAGCACACCACATTATGAGGTTCCCAAGGGGCAACTATAACCAAATTGCTGTATCAATTGGACTTTTACTTCTCGAATAGGAGAAATTTTTTCGAAACTTTCACCTCATGGCCACACAGCCAAATGGTCAGACAGAATTAAGGACTGGTAGGTGTCGCCTCGATCCTGCAAAACTTGCAGGCGACACAAAAAAGTATGTGTTGCTCTATGAATTTAGAATTTAAGGTCAGAAATTGTTCAGAGTCATCATCGAGTAAACACTTCAGGTGTACAGGTGTTTGGAACATACCTCATAGTGATCTACTTTCTACACAACAGATCTTGGATTTAATATTCAAATCAAACCCCTATTTAATTGACTCTTCTTCATTGCCCGTTTCACATCATGTTCTCCAGGTGTCTTCTTGGCCTTAGGAAAGTGCGTAAAGAGGATTTCAAGCTCCTTGATTTCTTTCTTTGACCAACTGTGTCTTGGCCCCCATCTTCCTTGTTTTCTTTTGTCGAGGTTGTTCCGCTTGCCCTTCTGACCCACTGACTGCAACTGTAAAGAAAGATATGAATTGAAGTCACATGCTTATATAAATTGAAATCAAGCACTGAGATAGCTCTTGATCATAACCTTCAACATTTTGACTTGACAAACGGCCCACCATCTGTTGCTATCTACCATGCATGTGAGGGGAGTTCAATGAAAAGGAGGACAGCTAAATATTCATGAAAATCCTATACTTTTGTACATGTATATCTTAAGATTATTTAAAAGCATATTCCAAACACATGCAAACACTGACCCTATAGACCAGTTAACATCCTACGTCACTTCTTTTGTTGCCTGCGAATCCATTCCTGCGAATCGTTATGGCCCATAGTATTAAAACTCTAACAGATACAATTGTCCAGTGTGTAACAGTCAGGCTCACCTATTTCAAGATACCAGGCACTAACATGTTTACAAACATTGCTGTTAACTGGTCTATATGATGCTGCTATCATACTGTATGCTATGGCTGCAATTAACCTTTCTGTAGGAATTATCACACCATCCAGACACTTAGGATTTATCACTCTTACATAACAGCAGCCGTCACGATCAGTCAAGTCTTTGTACTGCGTACATACAATCACCTATGCCAATCAAATAAACACTGCAAAGATGCCAAGAAGAGGAAAACTTTCTAATAAAATAATACTTCTACACAGACTTGGGAGTATTGTGTGAAAAAAAATTGTCATTACTTACGTTTGTAGTATATAGGCCAATTGCATTTTTAAAAACTTTCAGCGACACCAATAACTTGGCAGTATTGTGCGTAAAAACAAAAGGTTGGGAGGTTGGTGAGGGAAAGGCTCATTTATAAATTTGCTTAGATAACTGTTTTTGCACCGCAGGCCTATAAATTTAGTGATCTACTTCTATTTATATATATATAACAAGGTTGTGCCACAGGCTGATAGTCCCTAAAGTGACAGGAGATTTTTTTAGGATATGAATTTCTCTCAAATTTCAATGGATCGGTTGTAGACCACCTACCGAGAACGTTTTGAAGGTTTATTGGACAAACAGGTGCAAAAGAAAACCGCAAACCTTGTTTTGAACTTGCCTGCTATCGTAATCGTTCCCCATAGAAAACCATGCTTTGAATTCTGTTGTGCACGACAGAAGCTACTAAATCATCATCTTATTACATCTTAAAGACGGCGTATTCGGCTTATTCACTTCAGGTGTCTAATACATTAGTAAGCATTCCAAATATGTAAAAAACCTAGGTTCAAGAAAAATTGGGGCGCTTCTTTCTGTAAATCTCCTCATGTCTCTTTAAAGAGGGCAGGGCTTGAAGAATGAGGGATATTATGGGGTAAAAGTTAAGGTTGCACCGCAGGCCTATAAAGTAGCTTAGATAAGTGTTTTGTGCCCCAGGCCTATAAATTTACTATTCTAATTATTTTCTTAGATAGGAGGCTTGTGCCACAAGCCTATAAATTTAGTGATCTAATCATTTTAACAAATAATTCTTCTTGGCCTGTCCACATGTCATTAGTAATGGCTTGTGGTGGTGTCAGGATTCATTCAACTGAGTAAGCTGATCCGGGGCCGTGTGTATCCACGATACGGACGCTCCTAACATGGCCCACTTTTTTTGAGACTGGGGGTGGATTGGGAACAGTCAGGGGTTTACACCCTACTCTTATTCGACACTGACTGCGATGTACGTGTACAGTTATGACTCTGTACACGGGACCGAGGGCTTAACGTCCCCTCCTTAGGACGGGATGCTTTCATGATTCATTTAAAAAAAAAAAAAAAAAAAAAAAAAAAAAAAAAAAAAAAAAAAAAAAAAAAAAAAAAAAAAAAAAAAAAAAAAAAAAAAAAAAAAAATCCAAGTGAACCATGGAGGAGAGCGGCATTCTGTATTTTCTGTATTTAATCAATAGCTTGTATACAGATTAGATCCAGAATTGAGCACCCAAATAAATCCCAGCAAGTGACCCCACCGGGATTCGAACCCGGGATTTTTTGATAGATTTGCACATCAGGCAAGCACCCTAACCGCTAGGCCACGCTCTCCCACAACAAATTAATATAATATTCATATCTCATAAATAATCATACTTTATTAACAAATAATTAAAGTAAATAAAGTATGAATATTTATGAGGTATATTTGTTTTGAACCTCAATGAACTTTAAAAAGTGAAAATTTGTCACTATAGAAAGAATAAACCCAAATATAAGTAAATTAAAGTTCTACTGGGCATCTGAGAGGGTTGGAAAGGGAAGGTGCATTTATAAATGGCCAGAGGCCTAAAATTTACTAATCTAATCATTTTCTTAGATAAGAGGGTTGCACCGCAGGCCTATAAATTTACTAATCTAATATTTTTAATCTAATATTTATATAACTCGCAAGTGCCGCAGGCCAATAGCCCTTTAAAGGGGGCATCTCTTGAAAAATGAGGAAAATTATGGGGGTAAGAGAAAAAGAGTTCTTACATAACAGGGTTGCGCTGCAGGCCTGTAAAGTCACTTATACAACCGTTTTGCACCGCAGGCCTATAAATTTAGCTTAGATAACTGTTTTGTGCTGCAGGCCTATAAAACCCAGTGATCTACTTGACCCAGTGACTTTGGGTTAGGGCTATGGTTAGATTTAGGGTAAATCCTAATCCTAAATCCTAACTCTAACCCCTGACCCTCTAAAAAAAATAAAACTCTAATCTTAATTCTACCCAAAGAGGTTTTCGCTCCTAAAACCGACATACATCATTCCCAACCTATTGGTAGTCAAAGACTAAGTGGGCACCCACCTAATGTCAAAAAAACCCACTTAAAGGTCCAAATGTCTTGCTTTTGTGTCCACTAGATTAGACTGTAATAATTCTCTGTTGTGTGGTCTTCCATTCAGTCATATTGCACCTTTACAACGTGTACAGAACTCAGCAGCGAGATTTGTCACTTTGACAAACCGACATGATCACATTTTGCATTATGATAAAGATTGATTTTTGGATAATTAAAGGCGTTTAATGCATATATATACAGTGTTAATAATTACCATGAATGTTATTCTTGACAGAAGCACAATTTATTTATATTCAGTATATTCAAATTATTGCCTAATTAGCATACTCAATGTTTTTAAACTTAAAATAACATTTTCTGCCAGATGCGGTTTTGCATCAATTTTTACCGTGCGCGTCATTTTTCTTGGTAATGGTATATGCAATTGAACTAAAATTTGGCAGGTATATTATACATACCAGTATCTACAAATATACCAGGAGGACTTTTGTAGAACACTAGGTAACCATGGAAACAACACATTTTTCTACTTTCACCAAAAATATGCAATCATAGTTAACCCATACAAACGTTTTTGAGAAATCACCGCTGTATTTTTTAAAAGGTGCTTGTTCTAATTATGTCGATTCTCTTCTCTACTTGATATAAGAGCCTGGCACTTGCACATATGCCCCATCAAGTACCATGGGAAACTTGCAGTTTTGATGGAAGAAGCAATAATGCATATTGCAAAGCCCTATTCAATACTGTGCTTATTATTGATGGTTAACCATTAACACGGCATTTTTGTTGTTGATATCTTGGGAGTGAAATGGATTTGGGGGCTCAAATTTCAGGATGACAGTGAGAAAAATATGACCTTTCATCTGATCAAAATCAATACTACTTCTGGGTAAATCGGGGGTCCCAAAGACCAAAGAAAACGCACCTTTAAATAGTGCTCAAATTCATAAATAAAACAAATATTATCAACAATAACCACAAAAATGACAGTCAAAATCCAAGATTTTACTGTTACCATGGCAACCATTATCATAATGATCATTTTATTGCCAGAATCGCTAAGCTTGATACACATTCCCACCAAATTTGAGGTGCACAAGGGAAATACTTTGGAAAATCACGTACGCGAAGTGTTGTGTGTCGCGGAGTGACACTGCGAAACAAGGGCCGATGATAAAGGCTAGCACCGGCAAGTGACCCGAATGAGTAGACAGCCCTATGGAAAGAATTATTTTCATTCATTGGAAGATGCATCGTTGGAAGATGCATGGGGGGGGTGGAAGACTCAAGAAGTTCTCTGATTTTTCATTCTTCTTTTTCCCCTTCTTTTCTTCCACTCTTACTTTCTCTTGTCCCCCTTTCTTCTTCTCTTCCCCTCTTTTTCTTTCTCTTTTTCTCTTCCTTCTCCCTTTTTTCCTTCCCGATTTTTTTTTGTGTCGGGGGGGGGGGGAGCTTGGCCCCGGCCCCCCAAATGGTTACGCCACTGTCAGAAATGACAAAG